>WNWK01013506.1:0-55061 GCA_009830355.1 Cherax destructor
ATCCTCCCTCTTCCTTGATCCTCCCTCTTCCTTGATCCTCCCTCTTCCTTGATCCTCCCTCTTCCTTGATCCTCCCACTTCCTTGATCCTCCCTCTTCCTTGATACTCCCTCTTCCTTGATCCTTCCTCTTCCTTGCAGGAATGTCTCAGTTTGAAATAAGATCCTTCAACCAAATACACTCAGTTGAAGGAGTAGGATAATCTTTGATATTAACCCCCTGGGTTACCTGACAAATACATAGAGGAGGATCGACGAAGCTTATGTTATTAATCCCGTGCGGAGGATGGCAACAAAGATAACATGCCCAAAATCATGCAAAATCATGCTCTATGAAAAGTGTCACCATAAAGTTGGAATGAAATTAAAATTCTTCATGTATCATCTGATACCATGATAAAATAATAAGCTTTTATATGTAAAAAATATATGTAAAAATGTTTTAGATGGTAGTATATGAAACTCGCATAATTGATGGTGATGATGGTGATGAATGTGATTGATGGTGATGATGTGTGAAAACCATCATCCAACACATCATCTGTAATAAAAAATTTAAGCTTTCCCGAAATGCTAAGAAATCGAAATTGTCATTATTATTTGCGACCACTGTCAGCCTCAGAGTTATCTCTGAGTTACCAGACCCTGCCACGTGGAGGCCAGTGGTTCGTCTTTAAGGTCCACCCCCCCACTTACTGTGTTTTTGATGCTTTCCCAGGTCCATGTGTCCAGGAGTCCATCTGTGTCCCCTCAGATATTCTCCCTTACCCACTTCACCAAGGTCTGCCTCATCAACCAGTATCCTCGTCTTTCCCAAGTCCATGTGTCCAGGAGTCCATCTGTCCGCCTCAGATATTCTCCCTTCCCCACTTCCCCAAGGTATCCTCGCCTTTCCCAGGTCCATGTGTCCAGGAATCCATCCGTGGGCCCCCGGATGTCTCCCCTTCCTCACTTCCCTTAGGTTATATACCAGTCTCAGCCTTCCCCAGGTTATGTATCCCGAAGTCAGCTCAGCCACCCTCAGTGACCTAGCTGGATGAGAACGAGGTCTTGTCTAGCTGGTCTACGGTAGAGACTGTCCAGGTGGGTGGAATTACTGGAGGGGACACACAGAAAACTGCGTCCAGTAATTACACCCACCAAGACAGCCACGACCGTACACCAGCTAGACGCAGCCAAGCTACCGTCCAGTTCCCCCACCAAGGTGAGGCCACTCAATAAAATTTTGGAAGTTCTATTTATATTATACGCTTTATTTACATAACAAATATGATTTTTTTACTAAATTAGCAGTTTAAGTGGGTTTATGAAAGTTTTATAGTGAGAACTGTACGAAAACTGTAATAAGTGTTGAATTATATATTTTTATTTGGTTATTTTACTTATGTATTTGCAAGATGCGCAGTTACAAGAGCTTGCGCACAATGGAAGTTACATTGTATGACTTTTTTGGGTTATCCTGGGTAAAGTACACATGTGTTACTATGTATGATAATTTGTGTAACTGTATTTACGAGTCCCTGAACCTAAGTAAACTTACACACACTTGTTTTTACACTCTTTTTGCGCATTTCCGCAAAGGCAGCCTGTTGATTCACTATCATTCATACATGCACAAAACTACGCACGCACACACACCCACACCCACACACACACACACACACACACACACACACATATATATATATATATATATATATATATATATATATATATATATATATATATATATATATATATATATATATATATATAATATATTAATATATATATTATAAGATATATAGTTCTGATAATACTACATTATCAAGGAAAATATATAGTTCCTTGATAATGTGAGTGTCAAAAGGCTTGAATTCTTCTATTTTTTCATAGTGGTATGTTTTGCATATATGATATCACCTACTGTTATATATATATATATATATATATATATATATATATATATATATATATATATATATATAATATTATATATATATATATATATATATATATATATATATATATATATATATATATATTATTAGTAAATGCATATAAGACAAGCGAAATTTTGTGTATGCAATAATTTCGCCAAAATCATTCTGAACATAACGAAAAAAATATATTTCATTGTGTTTGTTTATTATTAAATTATTATTAACATATCTAAAATATATTTAGTGGGATTAGGCTAAATTAAATTACGCTTGTTATGATAAGGTTAGGTAGGTTTTCAAAGTTTCTCTTGGTACAAAAATAAAAATTTTTACAATAACGTAAATGAAAAAAATATATCTTTAAACGTATAAGAGAAAACTTTAGAAAGGACTTAATTTTAAATGAGTTCTTGCTAATTGACCAGTTTTACCTAATCGGCACAACATATATATATATTTGTGTGTGTGTTGTGTGTGTGTGTGTGTGTGTGGTGTGTGTGTGTGTGTGTGTGTGTGTGTGTGTGTGTGTGTGCGTGTGTTTTCACAATGCATTATCTACCATAGCGTATAGTCAAGCTGTGGTCACCTTGTGTTCTAACATACATACTTGACTTACAGACAAAGAATTTTAACCCACGTCGCCATGGAAGTGGAAAGGAAACAAAAGAAGACAATTACAGTGATTATAAACACAGAGGAAAGCAATTCATTAACTATCCATCAAAATCAGGAGAGTCACCTCCCTCAAAGTGACTATGCACAGAAAACTGTAGCCGGTTTTCTCACTCTCACCAAGTTTATTCCTTTTTGCTCTGTTATCTAAACTGAAAAACACCTAGACCATCCTACTTCCTGCTGATTAAAACAATTAAACATTCTCCCTATATTCCTTGCAGATGATGTTATACTTCAGATGTTTACTTTAACAACACTCGCAAACATCTAAGCTCATACAGATTCTGTATGATAACTGATCATATGTAAAAAGAAAATAAATAAGTTTTGATATATTGGTAAACCAGGAAGATCCTTTTTACTGTTCTTAGTAGTTAAAGTACATTTGTGAATGTTTTATTGTGTTTGTGAGTGTTCGTTTGTTAATCTGCTTTGTTGAACTTGTTATTTTCATTTGGTTATTTATCTTATATATTAGCAAGACGCTCAGTGGGTTACAAGCGCCGCCACAATGAAAATAAATCACTTTGTCTGACGTTTTTAGGTTATCCTGGGTAATTTACACATATGTTACTGTGTATGATAATTTGTGTAACTATTTATGTGTACTTGTACCTTAATAAACTTACACACACTCTTATTTTCACGCTCATTTGCACATTTCCACAAAGTCAGCAGCGGGTTCACCATCATTTATTCACGCACTAAACAACGCACGCGCGCACACACACACAACACATGTCCGCCTTTGCCACACATATATACACAAATTTTTACCCATTTATATACACACTCATCCTCAAGGTTGTTAAAATTATGTTTGTCTTCTCAAAATAAAATCGAAAAGTTGGAGTTAGAAAAAATCGGAGTTCATCAATGATCCAGAATTCAGGAACTTTATATATTTCAATATTCTGATGCAGAATGTTTTTTTTTGGCATTTTGAAGACACATTTGGTAAAGAAGACTCTTATGAATGATCTTATGAAAGATAAAGTTTAGTTAGAAATAATTTTTAAACAATTTAACAAATTTCTCTCTATTCTCATATTTTCACTTTCCTAACATCTTGTAAACATTATTCCCCCACACTATAAACGTTGTGGGACGAAAATAAAAACCAGCAACTGGGATTTTCGATCCCTTGATATGAAAAACTAATATGGTGGGTCCTGGCCACTCTTCAGTGCGCCTCAGACTCACTAAGATTCTACATTATGTTGTTATGTCCTGTGATGTGTAAATATCAGCAAAATTATAAAATTAATGTTGTATTGTAATGTACTGCGATGTTTGTTAGCATGTGTTATACCCTGAATGTTGTGGCACACAATGCTGTTTCTTCTATATTAATGTTTATGCCATTAAGAATATTTAATGTTTAAGGTGTATTTGCTGCGTAACTAAACATCGTGCTGTTCTTAGCAGTTAAAAATAGTAAACTTTCATTTAGGAATAACTGCTAACATAACTATTGTTCAATTGTTAAAATTGTAGCATTTGAGGAGTGGCAAGAACTCTGTTAGAAAGTTGAAGAAGTGGCAAGAGCTCTGTTAGAAAGTTGAGGAGTGGCAAGAGCTCTGGAAGAAAGTTGAGGAGTGGCAAGAACTCTGTTAGAAAGTTGAGGAGTGGCAAGAGCTCTGTTAGAAAGTTGAGGAGTGGCAAGAACTCTGTTAGAAAGTTGAAGAGTGGCAAGAGCTCTGGAAGAAAGTTGAGGAGTGGCAAGAACTCTGTTAGAAAGTTGAGGAGTGGCAAGAGCTCGGAAGTTGAAGAGTGCAAGACTCGAAGAAAGTGAAGAGTGGCAAGAGCTCTGTTAGAAAGTTGAGAGTGGCAAGAGCTCTGAGAAAGTTGAGAGGCAAGACTCGAGAAAGTTGAAGAGTGGCAAGAACTCTGTTAGAAAGTTGAAGAGTGGCAAGAACTCCAGAAGAGAGCTGAGAGTTCATCAAATATTTATTATAATATTCAGCAACACAAAATATTACTATCGAGTCAGTAATTACATTTAGCTAATTATCATATAAACTGTACGAAATAATAAGATAATAAGCAAAGATAATGAAATTTAGCCAGTAAACGGATGATAACATTAGTAGTACTATAGTAATGATGATAGTAATAATGATAACAGCAACAGTGTTAATTCTATCAGTAGTCTGAACTCTTCTTCCTATTAAATATTCATCAATATCGGCACAAATGAATAAAAAAAATTATTCAGCTTTTCAAGTCGACTTTACTGCTGGAGGATTTGGAATATGTGGAAATATTTTTCATCTTTGGCTGTGTGTCATCCTTGTTAATGTGACTGTAAGATGTGTAGGGTGGGGAGAGAACCTTTCAGCATACTAAATTCCATCATCTCTCTAGATAGTTGCAAAGGTTAGCTAGAATGTAGGTAGCCCTTCTCAGCAGACAGCTTGTATACACCCTGTGATGCCTTACAATAATTCCCAAACAGTAATAAATAGAAAGAACGTCTTTTTAAAGGCAAACACAAATATTCATGATGATACAGTGTAAAAATATCTTATAACGTTCATTATCAATTTAACCTCAGAACTTGGAAGGTTTAAATAAGTGTTGACATATTAACATATCAGGAAGATCCGCAGCCAGACTGTGGGGTCGACTGGTGGTGTTCATACTCTTGCCAGGTCCACCCCATCCATCATTCTTCCTTTTACTGCCTTTGTTGTTTTAATAAATCAGTGTCACAGTTTACGGAATGTCGTGTGACTGAGGTCATCCAGCACATCTGTCATCAGATAAAAATGTGGTTAGTTTGGTCAAATCTGGTTATTTGGTTTTGATGGACAGTGCTCAGATTGTGACCAACTGTAATTAATGTTTGTAACAGATTTTTGTAAACATTTATATATTGTATAAAGAAAAATTCACCAGTTTCGTGAAAATCAAATAACAAATTACTCTATCGAGGAAGAACATAGAGCACAATACCGTGACTGGAACAATACACAACCCACACATACCAGAAGAAACTGGATAGTGTTTTGATGTGTGTGTAGTTAGATCACCCTGCACATCAATAAGCATCAGGGAACACCAACACTGTTTAGGTCGGCTGCTGGTGCATTAACTCTCCAATTTACAAACTCTTCCTGGTTAATAAACATGACAGCCGTTATTTGTGCCACATCCTCTTTAATTACATTAAGCAAGGCAAATGTAATCAGGCACATGTGACAAGTTAGCAAGTAACAGAGACAACCACAGTGGAAAACTCCCTTGAACTTACATTCACAAATAAAGTTGCTCAAGAGAGTGTTTCAACCAAATTAAGTTTCCAAAATCAGTACACGTTGCAGAGCAAACTTCATTGACAATGGTCAACGTTTCGCTCTGTTCTTCAACGTGTCTCTTTCTGGATGGAAATAAATGGTATAAAATACCGACACAATTTAAATATAAACACTTAAGAGCATAATGTGATCCTTCCTTGACAACGTTTTGCCCATGCAGTGGGCTTTATCAAGTCACAGACATATCTGTTTGTGACTTAATAAAGCCCACTGTGTGGGCGAAACATTGTCAATAAAAAAATCACATTATACTGCATAAGTGTTTATATTTCCAGTGTCTCTTCCTCAATACTGACTCACGAAATTGCACTGGGCTAGTGTTTTACGATTCCCTCGCCATGGGTTCTAGTCCCACCTGTTCTGGGGTTTCTTCTCACTACTGACTGCAGTTTGCTATATGGATAGAAACTCAATTTCAAAGACGAACATTATAACTAGAACCAAATAAGTGATGAATATTGTTGCTAGATAAGCGCGAGTAACAAGAATATAAACACTGCCTCAAGACAATGGGCACAGTGACACTGAAAATATGTTCAAGGTAAATGCCGCGTGAAGACAATGTAAATTTGTAGGAACATATGAAAGGAGGAGCACTGCAACAGGCCTACTGGCCCATACTTCTCAGATCATTGTCAAACTCAAACCCACTAACAAAATTATTCACTAACGATGTTCTCTCTACAGTCAGAGGCAAAATTACTGAAGATCCAGACATGGAAAAGGAAGAGAGTGGTTAGAAAAAAATTGAGTATTGACCCAAAACTTAAAACCTTATTCAATATCCTAACGAGACCTAGAAAGTAATATAATTAACAAAGCTCATATTGTAGATGAATGGTTCAGAGAACCGACAAGTTGATAAATTAGACACATAGCAACACTTGGGGATCTTTATTGAGGAAACGTTTAGCCACACATTGCTTCATCAGTGCAACACAGAGATGAAGTGCTGTTGCGAGTGTTGCACATGAGTCTAATTCAACACAGTACTAGTTGCCTAATATCGCCTTCCGCCGCCCTCCACTGCTGCTGGTATACCATCTTTGGCAGTGTGGCAGCAACAAGAGATGGGCAGAGATCCTTCTTCATATTATCCCTGGCAGTGTAGTAGGATGTGGTGAAGGATAGGGAGAGATCCTTCTGGTACACCATGATTGGTAGTGTGACAGAACAGAGTAGAGAGCGGAAAGAGATAATTCTAGTATTCTAACTTTCCTTCAGCTTTCTAGACAGATAACCTTAAACACTCATGAATTACCTACAAAAACTTTTATGCGGTACAGGATGACAAGGTCTGATTAAATTAAGGACACTTAAAGTAGATGTGTTTAAGGCGAAAACATCTATTTTCTTCTTAAAACTTAAGAGGAATAAATTAATGTTTATATATCTATTAACATGGAAGATCTTCAGACAGATGTTGGAGTGGTGGCCTGGCCAGGTGGCCTGGTGGCTTGAGGGGGGGATGAGCGTTTTTCGATTTATAAAAAAATTGAAATCGAAAAATAATGGAAAATAATTTTTTCTTACCAAAAAATAGTGCATAATTCTGGCAACAAGTTGATGCAATCTGCTTATTTCTATCATATTTCTAAGTATGTTTACACTAAAAAGTATTTTTTTTTGTTCTTGGGTCAGCAAAAAGACGTGTTGGCGATTAGTCAGTTTTTTTTTACCCTAAAATTGCAATTTTTATGATTGTTTTACTTTAAATACATTACATGGCAACCTCTGCAATGAGTGGTGTGTGTGAGCTCTGGCAGACACCTCTCAGTGGCCTTACAGCCTCTGATAAGCATGGTGGGATGTACTGCTCTGGAAGATGGCGTGCGATATCCCAAGAGTTGTACACTTACACAATTATCAATATCTCAGGAGTAAGTTATTGACATTGTAATCCCTCTCATGCAAAGAGTATTTATCATAGCATCATGATTCTTTTGCAGGGTTATAGAGGAATGATGGTTCTATCGAACTGGAGAGCGATTTTGGGATATGTTTTACGGTTTCTTGATAGTGATTTTTGTTTTCCCAAACAAATTAAAAAAAAAACACGTATTTCAATAATTCGTATAATGCAATCTATTGACAGGAAGCTCAAACCGCTCTGCAGTTCTATAGCGTAACTCTTCCTCTTTCATCTGATCTCAATTAGACCATTGTATATCGTACCAATTTTGTAGGAGAGGGATTGCCATAAGCTCTATCAAATAGGGCATTTTTTTTTCTATATAACTCTAAGGCAAAACGTCACTAAAAACTCAGTGTCTATGTTTCAAATGCTGCTTAATTCAAAGACAATATTTCCAATTAAATATTTGCATAATAAAAAAAAAAGGTCAATTCGTCTCATCCCCCCCCTTGAGCTCTCGCTTCACACACGGAGGACCCGGGTTCGATTCCCGGCGGGTGGAAACATTTCGACGTGTTTCCCTACACCTGTTGTCATGTTCACCTAGCAGCAAATAGGTACCTGGGTTGTTAGTCGACTGGTGTGGGTCGCATCCTGGGGGACAAGATTAAGGACCCCAATGGAAATAAGACAGACAGTCCTCAATGATGCACTGACTTTCTTGGGTTATCCTGGGTGGCTAACCCTCCGGGGTTAAAAATCCGAAGAAATCTTATCTTATCTTATCTTATCGACGGCTTGTGTTGTCACTCACCAGTCCACTCCACATCAGCGATTTCTTTCTTTTACTGTTTTTTTCTTATTTTAAATAAATGTCACATAATTTATGAGATGTCATGAGTTATTGAGATCATTCAGCACATCATCTGCAATCACAGAAATAAGCGTAGTGAGTACAGTGAAGTCTACTTATTTTTTGAGCTCTGCTGAGAGTGTTACCAACTGTAACTTAATATATATATATATATATATATATATATATATATATATATATATATATATATATATATGGTGTCGACAGGTCCTTCACTAACCCAATCCGTCTCACTACAATTACTACTACCTCCACTACTTTCCTTACACCTTTCTGCTTCGTACTGGACTAATGATGCCACTGTGTGGCGAAGCGTTTTCTCAATAATTCCCATATGTTGCATAAGTGTCTCAATCTTCACTTACCTCCACTACCACTGCCACTACTGCCACTACTACTACTACCACTGCCACTAATACTACTACCACTGCCACTACTACTACTACCACTGCCACTACTACTACTACTACCACTGCTACTACTTCCACTACTACTACTACCACCCCTACCACTACTACTACTACCACTGCCACTACTACTACTACCACTGCACTACTACTACTACCACTGCTACTACTTCCACTACTACTACTACCACTGCCACTACTACTACTACCACCACTACCACTACTACTACTACCACTTCCACTACTACTACTACCACTGCCACTACTACTACTACTACCACTGCCACTACTACTACTACCACTACTAGTGCTACTATATATACACGTGTCTTAGTTACCTCTGTTAGGACTGAATAAACTACTCGTGGCCAAAAGTTTCCTTTAATAAATGTCCTGAACTTTACATAAATGCCTTTTCCCACAACACAAGAGTTGCTGTGATAAATGGTTTTGAAAACCGACAACTTGAAGAATTGAGACACTTATGCAACATATGGGAATCTTTATTGAAGAAATGTTTCGCCACACAGTGGCTTCATCAGTCCAATACAAACCCTTCCGCAGCCCTTCGTCAGCCCTTCCTCCCCTCCGTCAGCCCTCCCTCCCCTCCGTCAGCCCTTCTTTCCCTCCGTCAGCCCTTCCGTCCCTCAGCCCTTCTTCTCCGTCAGCCCTCTTCCTCCGTGAGCCCTTTCTCCCCTCTCGTCAGCCCTTCCTCCCCTCCGTGAGCCCTTCCTCCCCTCCGTCAGCCCTTTCTCCCTTCCCTCAGCCCTTCCTCCCCTCCGTCAGCCCTTTCTCCTCTCCGTCAGCCCTTTCTCCTCTCCGTCAGCCCTTTCTCCCGTCCTCAGCCCTTCCTCTCCTCCGTAAGCCCTTCCTCCCTTCCGTCAGCCCTTCCTTCCCTCCGTCAGCCCTTCCTCCCCTCCGTCAGCCCTTCCTCCCCTCATGTCAGCCCTTCCTACCCTCTGTCAGTCCTTCATTCTCTCTCTCCCTTCCCGTCAGCCCTTCCTCCAAACCGTGAGCCCTTCCTCCCCTCCGTCAGCTCTTCCTTTTCTCCCGTCAGCCCTTCGTTCCCTCCCGTCAGCCCTTGCTTCCCTCCAGTCAGTTCTTCCTTCCCTCTGTTAGTCCTTCATTCCCTCTCTCAGCCCTCTCTCCCTCCGTCAGCCCTTCCTTCCCTCTGTCAGTCTGTGTAGCCCTCTCGTCAGACTCACTCCCTCTTTCAGTTATTTTCTTACCCGCCTTCCCTATACCATCCTACCGGGAATACCAACGTTCGTAGGGACCTCATCCAGCCTCACAGACTATCATCAGCCTCACAGACTATCATCCAGCCTCACAGACTATCATCCAGCCTCACAGACTATCCATTCTTTTCCTCTAGCAACGTTCATGGTTATTTTAGAAAGACATGTAAGCAAGCACTAGGACATAGTTATTAGAAAACGTTTCGGTCCTGGTACCTTAATCACTTCTGAAGTGAACAATGTCCCAGGGCCGAAACGTTTTCTAATAAATATGTCCTAGTGTTTACTTACGTGTCTTTTTAAACCACCTTGTCGATTTTTATTACCAAGATTTACACCATGCATGTTTATCAACAATGTTTCCGGCTCTAGTCTATCCTTCGGGGTTGGGTTCAAAAGTGTTACTTGCATATTAGATAACAAGGTTATCAAAGCTTATTGCTTGAGTAGCATTGAAAATGGGTTGGGTTAGGGTTTGAGAAGGATCTGCCTAGTATGGGCCAGTAGGCCTAATGCAACTTTCCTCTTTTCTTATGTTCTTATGTTTTAATGTTCTGAACAACGTTCGTAAAAGACACTAACACACTAAACAATCCATTTATATTTCGTTATTAATGGTTACCAGTACTTAAATATATTTAAATTTGCGTCATCCTAACCAAACCTCTCCTACTATGAACCAGAATAACAAATACCAAAAATTTGATGGAGTTTAGATCGCGCAGAAATCCACGAAATGTAATGCGTGCGATAACGTTTATGAAGGAGAAGTCGTGTCCACAGCTACACGGTATTGCCTAAACCAATGTGGTTTGGTTCTCGTTTCCTGCCATATTTACCAAAAGGCTAATTGAATACATTCTATGCAATCTGACAAATGGAGCTGAATAAAATAGATTTCAGTGTTAATGATATGAACGTTGTGTGTGTGTGTGTGTGTACGTACTCACCTTTATGTCCTCCCGATATATATGTGGCTGCAGAGGTCGAGTCACAGTTCCTGGCCCCTCTCTTAGCTGGCCTCTACTAGGTAGAGTACCTCTTCTTAAAGCTATGTATGGATCTTGCAGTTACTACACTCCAGATGGTACATGAATGGTACAAAGTACCGTATCTTTATTGTAGACGTTTCGCCATTCAGTGGCTTTGTCAATACAAATTCAGATTGTTCCACTTCCTGACAACTCTAAGGTTGAAAAAGTATTTCCTAATATTCCCATGACTCATCTAAGTTTTCATCTTCGGGTTGTGACCCCTTGTTGCTGTGTTCCTCTCAGGATTTTATACATCGTTATCATGTCTTCCATATCCCTCCTGTCCTTCAATGTCTTCAAGTTGAGTTTCCTTAACCTTTCATCATAGGACATACCACCTAGTTCCGGGACTACTCTTGTTGCAAACTTCTGTACTTTCTCCAATTTCTTGACGTGCTTGACCAGGTGTGGGTTCCATAATGGTGCTGCATACTCCAATATTAGCCTGACTTGTACGGTGTAGAGTGTCCTGAATTACTCCTTACTTAGATGTCGAAACGCTATTCTTTGATTTGCCAGACGTTCAGTTGCTGCAGCAGTTATTTGTTTGTGTGCCTCAGGTAATAGTATAATACACATCCAATTGTCCTTCTCCTTGTAGCCTTTGTCCTCCGACCTGCACTCCATCTGCGGTCTTCTTTATCCTTCCCCAAACTCCACAACTTTGCACTCGTGGGGCTAAACTCCAGGAGACATTTGTCAGACCATCTTCCAGCTTGTTCAGATCCATTTGTAGCCTTTTCTAATCCTCGTCCGCTTGTTTTCTCCTCATTATTTTCACCTTGTCTGCGAACAGGGATACCTCTGACTCTAGCCCATGCGTCATGTCATTCACATATACAAGAAACAACACCGGCCCTAGGACTGATTCCTAGAGAACCTCGCTCGACACTCGCACATATTCCGATACCTCTTCGCGGACTATCACTCGTTGTTTCCTTCCTGTCTGGTATACCAGGTCGAATTGTTGTGCTTTCCCGGTGTGTGTGTTTACTCACCTAGTTGTACTCACCTAGTTGTGGTTGCTGGGGTCGATTCATAGCTCTTGGCCCCGCCTCTTCACTGGCCGCTACTGGGTCACTCTCCCTTCGCCATGGGCCTTATCATACCTCTTCTTGAAGCTATGAATGGATCCTGCCTCCACTACCTCACTTCCCTAAAACTACTACTACTACTACTACTACTACTACTACTAAAACTACTACTACTAAAAATATTACAACTACTACTACTAAAACGACTACAACTAAAAATATTACTACTACTACTACTACTAAAAATATTACTACTAAAAATATTACCACTACTACTACAACTACTAAAAATATTACCACTACTACTAAAAATATTACCACTACTACTAAAAATATTACCACTACTACTAAAAATATTACCACTACTACTAAAAATATTACCACTACTACTAAAAATATTACCACTACTACTAAAAATATTACCACTACTACTAAAAATATTACCACTACTACTAAAAATATTACCACTGCTACTACTACTACTATAAATATTACCACTACTACTACTACTAAAACTACTACTACTGTGGAGGATGGGCTCCAACGATAACGTGGACTGTATGTTACTTATCTTCTTGATGAATCCAAGAAGTCGCAGCCATCCCTGACTCCTACACAGGGGAAACATCTATGGCCTCACTCTCCACAGGGCTGTAAGATAAACATCAAGGGATTTATTATAATATATTGCCCCAAAGGAGCGTATGTCCATATTTCAGTCTTAGATGGACTGAAAGGCGTTTTACTCACTGTTTTGGACTAAAAAGTCCACGCATAACCGCCGTCCATAGGTATAATTTGAATGTTCTTGACTACAAGAACTGCGCAGTCCCCTGTTTGACCAGAACATCAAATTCTTACCTTGCTCGTGTAACTTTGAGCGATGGTGTTGGCTCCACCATATACGGCGGAAATGCTGTCTTGATTGTAGAATGCCGCTGAAGAATCACCGTCTTGTTTCGATGGAGTTCACTTGCGATTGTCTCTACGTTTCTCCTTTTTGCAGTCTGAAGCTGCGCACACTTCTGAATATACTGCAATGTTGATGTTATTCACTAAACGGGCTGGAACAGAGTTCTTATCTTATTTCCCGACGTTAGTGGAGATTAAATGATATAACGGACGCGAACGAGTAATGTCTATGTTGATTTACGTCGCCTCGCGCCGCATGACCCCTAGAGTCGTATGACCGTTCTTGCGGTGGCCAAATTCAATCTGACCGCTCGTGCTGCCTTTTGCAGTCTCGTGCAGCCATGTGGTGCCACGAGGTGCCTCGTGGTGCTGTGGTCAGCACAATTCTTGACACACTGTTGACAGTACATCTGGCTTGAATTAAATTGATTATGCAGCCAGACGCGCCTCCTCTGGCCCTTTCCTAAGGGAGGAAAGGGTGAGGGCCCTTAACAAGGGTAGTAAGGGCGCTTTGGAGAATTTTCTCCACAACTACTAAAACTACTACTACTAAAACTACTCCTACTAAAAATATTACCACTACTACTACTAAAACTACTACTATTAAAAATATTACCACTACTACTACTAAAATATTACTACTACTATTACTAAAACTACTCCTACTAAAAATATTACCACTACTACTACTAAAACTACTACTACTACTAAAACTACTACTACCAAAAATATTACCACTACTACTACTACTACTAAACTACTACTATTAAAATTATTACCACTACTACTACTACCACCAACAGCATGAGCCAGTAAGCCTACTGTAGGCCTATGCTCAAGCATCTCACTTGCTCCCTACACTTCCGGTCTGTGTCTGTGTTGTGTTTGTAAGCACTTGATAAAACTTCTGGAGAGCGAAACGTTGTTATGATAAAACATCGCATTAGTTGCACTTGTGTCCTTTTATCTGACATACAATAATAGTGTTTGTAAACACACTCTACAAGATCAGAACACACTTCAAAAATGTTATTAATGAACACACTACAGGGTAACATTGATGAACACACTCCAGGGTAACATTGATGAACACACTCCATGGTAACAGTGATGAACACACTCCAGGGTAAAATTGATGAACACACTCTATGGTAACAGTGCTGAACACACTCCAGCGTATCATTGATGAACACACTCTATGGTAACAGTGATGAACACACTACAGGGTAACATTGATGAACACACTACAGGGTAACATTGATGAACACACTCCATGGTAACAGTGATGAACACACTCCAGGGTAAAATTGATGCACACACTCTATGGTAACAGTGCTGAACACACTCCAGCGTTTCATTGATGAACACACTCTATGGTAACAGTGATGAACACACTACAGGGTAACATTGATGAACACACTCCAAAGTAAAATTGATGAACACACTCCATGGTAACAGTGATGAACACACTCCAGGGTAAAATTGATGAACACACTCTATGGTAACAGTGCTGAACACACTCCAGCGTATCATTGATGAACACACTCCAGGGTAACATTGAAGAACACACTCCATGGTAACATTGATGAACACACTCCAGGATAACAGTGATGAACACGCTCCAGGGTAACATTGATGAACACACTCCATGGTAACAGTGATGAACACACTCCAGGGTAACATTAATGAACACACTCCAGGGTAACATTGATGAACACACTCCATGGTAACAGTGATGAACACACTCCAGGGTAAAATTGATGAACACACTACATGGTAACAGTGATGAACACACTCCAGTGTAACATTGATGAACACACTCCAGTGTAACATTGATGAACACACTCCAGGGTAACATTAATGAACACACTCCAGTGTAACATTGATGAACACACTCCAGGGTAACATTAATGAACACACTCCAGTGTAACATTGATGAACACACTCCATGGTAACATTAATGAACACACTCCAGGGTAACATTGATGAACACACTACATGGTAACATTGATGAACACACTCCAGGGTAACATTGATGAACACACTCCATGGTAACAGTGATGAACACACTCCAGGGTAACAGTGATGACCACACTCCAGGGTAACAGTGATGAACACACTCCAGTGTAACAGTGATGAATACACTCCAGGGTAAATGTGCTGAACACACTCCAGCGTATCATTGATGAACACACTCTATGGTAACAGTGATGAACACACTACAGGGTAACATTGATGAACACACTCCATGGTAACAGTGATGAACACACTCCATGGTAACATTGATGAACACACTCCAGGGTAACAGTGATGAACACACTCTAGGGTAACAGTGATGAACACACTCTGGAGTAAAAGTAATTAACACACTCCAGGGTAACAGTGATGAACACACTCCAGGGTAACAGTGATGAACACACTCCAGGGTAACAGTGATGAACACACTCTAGGGTAATAGTGATGGACACTCTACAACAAAAGGGATGAGGAACACTAATAATTGACGAGAAACACACTCACAATAACAGTGATGACACTCAGGGAGAGTGAGGCGAGAGGTGAGGGAGAGTGAGGCGAGAGGTGAGGTAGAGGAGGCGAGAGATGCGGGAGAGTGAGGCGAGACGTGAGGGAGAGTGAGGCGAGAGATGAGGAGAGTGAGGCGAGAGGTGAGGGAGAGTGAGGCGAGAGGTGAGGGAGAGTGAGGTGAGAGGTGAGGGAGAGTGATGCGAGAGGTGAGGTAGAGTGAGGCGAGAGGTGAGGGAGAGTGAGGCGAGAGGTGAGGGAGAGTGAGGCGAGAGGTGAGGGAGAGTGAGGCGAGATGAGGGGAGAGGGGAGGAGGGAGAGGAGGCAGAGGTGAGGAGGAGAGTGAGGGAGAGGACGAGGGAGAGGTGAGGCGAGAGGTGAGGAGAGGAGGCGAGAGGTGATGGAGAGGAGGCGAGAGGAGGGAGGGAGAGGGGAGGTGAGGCGAGAGAGTGAGGGAGAGTGAGAGGCAGAGGGAGGGAGTGAGAGCGAGGCGAGAGGTGAGGGAGAGTGAGGGAGAGTGATGGGCAAATGATAGGATGGCAAGGATGAGAGTGATGGGCAAGGATGATGAGTGATGGGCAAGATGATGAGTGATGGGCAAGGATGATGAGTGATGGAGCAAGGATGATGAGGATGGACAAGGATGATGAGTGATGGAACAAGGATGATGAGTGATGGAACAAGGATGATGAGTGATGGAACAAGGTGCAAGTGATGGAACAGGTGAGTGATGGAACAAGGATGATGAGTGATGGAACAAGGATGATGAGTGATGGAACAAGGATGATGAGTGATGGAACAAGGATGATGAGTGATGGAACAAGGATGATGAGTGATGGAGACAAGGATGATGAGTGATGGAACAAGGATGATGAGTGATGGAGCAAGGATGATGAGTGATGGAGCAAGGATGATGAGTGATGGAACAAGGATGATGAGTGATGGAGCAAGGATGATGAGTGATGGAGCAAGGATGATGAGTGAGAGTCAGGGAGGAAGGTTGAGAAAGTGTTGGAGGATGTTTGAGGAAGTGAATGAGAAAGTTTGGAAGTGAGGGAGCAAGGAGGGAGAGAGATAGGGAGGGAGGAAGGTTAAATGAGGGAGGGAGGGAGCAAAATTGAAGGAGAATTGAGACACTTATACAACATATGGGTATCTTTATTGAAGAAACGTTTCGCCACACAGTGTCTTCATCAGTCCAATACAAAGCAGAAAGGTATAAGGAGAGGAGGAGTTTGAGGTAATCAGTCCCTCCTTTCTGCTTTGTATGGACTGATGAAGCCACTGTGTGGCGAAACATTTCTTCAATAAAGATTCCCATATGTTGCATAAGTGTCTCAGTTCTTCAAGTTGTCTGTTTTCAAAACCATTTATCACAAAATTGAAGGGGTAAGGGAGGGAGGGAGGGAGCAATAATGAAGGAGTGAGGGAGAGAGGGAGCAAGTTTGAAGGAGTGAAGGAGGGAGGGAGCAAGTTTGAAGGAGTAAGGGAGGGATGGCTCAAGGCTTCAAGGCCTAAAATACGATGCTCACTCTCATAAATGATTCTTTCCGGAAATTCCTGGAGGTTATTCTGAGACTGGCTAGCTCGACACAGTTTGAAGGAGCCTGCACACACTGGCTAGCCTCGCACACACTCCCTTATTCTAACAATTTATTTCCGACGATATGTTCGGCGTGATACCTACTTCAAGGACCTTCTCGTTGCAATTACCGGAGTTTTTCTCCTCCCAACCTGTACTCCATCTCTCATTTTTCCTTCTCTTTCCCCAAATTTCATGACCTTGTTCTTAGTTTGGAGTGAATCCAAAGAGTTACTTCAGTCATCATGAATCAGTCTGAAAGAATAAAAACGTACCATACAGTGACTGAAACAGTACATAGGATCCAAGACTGACCGAAACGTCGTCATAAGTTTCAATGTCTTACGTGCGGGTTATATGTGCAGTGTAGTCTGCTTAAATCTTCCTGGGGTCATCGCTGTCCTTGCCTTTCCATATGATTCCTCACATAATCTGGAAAAAGAAAGATTTAGGATTTCATCTCATTACTTGCCCTTAGTTCTTTTTCCAGTACCGTCGCTCTTTTTTCTTCCAGGTAACACTTGACCCTCTGGAGGACTCAGTTCTACCTGTGTTTCCAGCTTGCATATCTTCCTCTGTTTGGCAATAATGATAAACGATATTTTACGCTTTAGGAAGACTTCACCTCTTTGTCTTTTTTCTTGGTTACTTTGGAAAGGACTCACTCAGTGTTATTCGTCTCTAGTTCATTGCCTCGTCTCTCGTTCCTTTCATGAAAATAGGGACGAAATTGACGAAATTCAGCTTTCTGGTAGTTTAGACTAACGACTTTCTGGATGATTTTCAGTGGACACACTGCAAAATCCTCCTGTGTTACATGACATCGTTTCTTGTGTTTCTAAAGATCTCCTTTAATTTTATACTTGGTACCATCACATTATCTAACTTTTTACCCTTTCGGTAATTTTTATCTTAAATGGTTATGTGTTTCCTCTGAATTTCATTTATCTTTTCATTGGCCTCTCTACATCTTAAGTAACATCAATAATCTCTGGTTATATTGCCTTCCCTGTTTTCTTTCCCACTGAATATCTAAGGGATTCGAAGACTAACCCAAAAGGGTTCTTTCAGGTATACAGAAGTAAGATTAGGGACAAGATAGGCCCACTTAAGAGTAACTCAGGTCAGATCACTGACAGTGATAAGGATATGGGTGAACTTTTCAACACCTACTTCCTCTCAGTTTTTACCCAGGAAGATACTAGCGAAATTCCAGAAAAAATACATTATGTAGAACAGGACGATAATAAACTATACACGATTGGGGTAACTAGTGACATGGTCCTCAGACAAATAGAGAAATTAAAACCTAACAAATCCCCAGGCCCTGATGAACTGTTTGTAAGGGTTTAAAGGAATGTAAAGGGAACTAAGCATACCTTTGGCTAATCTTTTCAATATATCACTACAAACTGGCATAGTGCCAGAGAAGTGGAAAATGGCAAATGCAATACCTATTTACAAGGCAGGTGACAGGTCCTTAGCTGTAGCCATCTTGAAAGGCATAAATTGATTAATGAATCTCAGCACGGTTTTACTAAATTTACCACTCAACATCATTGAAAGTGTGGGCGGGGCTTACTGCAGAGGTGGGAGGAGCCAAGTGGCTGGCAGCTAAGGACGGTAATTGCTTGCAGTTTGGCACTGCCAACAAATATTTTTATACTGAGGCCATTATTACTAATACACTTTATTCACTTATACCATTTATTCAATAAATATATCAGACATAAGACATATAAGATAAAAGCATAATAAAGACGCCCGCTTATAATGGGTCGACACCATGCCCAGCCCTTCTAGGGCAGGGTAGGTGCCACAGCTGGAGCTTCCTACCATCTGCAGCTCGCAAGACTGCCCTTCCCGTCAGCCTCCCTGTGGCGGGGAAGATAACAGACCTGAGAGGCCTAGCTTCTCCCTAAGAGCCCCTTGTGGGTGGGGAATGTGGCTAGGCCGGGGATCAGTTGGTTCCAACGATGAGGGGGTACTGTACCTCCTCCCATGGAAAACATAGGTCTCTGATACTCCCACGACAGGGAGCCGGAGCCGGGTCGCCATCTGGTAAAAACCCGGGCCGGGAGAATTCCCTGCGAATCAACACCTCCTCCTCCTGCTTATAACTGTACAGTTTTCTTATTGCCTCTCAGGTATACTCAAAGAAAACGGTGTTTTAACAAATACAGTATTCCCAATTACAGTTACAGTTTATAAATAGTATTAGAATATTATCAGAATTATTAGAATATTATTAGAATTATTAGAATATTATTTCAATCTACTTATTGTGATATCTACTTTTACCAAATGCTCCTATTTACAGTTTACCATCTTTTATACAATAACAGTGCAAACCCTCACATAGTCTTTAAATTAGAATTGTGCATATATTATTCTACTATATATTTTAAACAACAACTGTTAGCTTTAGTGCAATCACAATTCATAGTCTGGTGCTATTTTATCACAATAGTTTATACCTAGTTAATACTCTAGTTCATTCTAGCCTAATACATAGTCAACACGAATTTCATTATGTTTATTAGTTTCTACAGTCTACTTGACCAACATGCATTAGCTATACATCAGTACTGGAACTCAACACACTATACATGATACAAAGAATTACCTTCAAACCTAATGATGAATGATCACGTCGACCCAGATATAAACCTATATAATATAACTCCCAATCAAAATTTAATGGAAAGTAACTTCCTCTATTACACAGCATCACAAGCCAGCACTGTCCTAAATACTGCTAAAAATATTACTATTCTTAATTACAATATCAGGTCCCTAAGCAAACACTATGATGACCTAACACTCCTTGATACCCTAAAGACAACCTTCTCCTGTATTATTCTTACTGAAACCTGGCTTAATTTTAAGCAGGCCACAATATATATGTACTCAATACCAGGATACACTGCAATCCACAACTGCAGACCAAACCAAATTGGGGGTGGTATTGCAATCTATTACTCCAATGTACTATCTTGTTATAACACCACTTGTTTTAGTGATGAATATGGAGAATATATTTTTGCAAATTTTCCTGTAAAAAAACTTAAAACTCCTATAACAAACGGTGCCATTTACCGGATGCCTCATACTAACATAACAAATTTTAGCGATAAATTAAAGACACTAATACCGCAACCAAATGAACAAGCGCCACCTTTTCTTAGCTGGAGACTTCAACATTAACCTTGGCCTCACAGATGACCAGCCAGTAACTGACTTCAACAATATGAACAACACAGTTCTCATACCAAATATAATTAAACCAACCAGGCTGACAGAGACAAGTGCAACCATAATTGACCAATATACTAGCCCCCCTAAAATCAGGGATAATTACAGACAGCACTACAGACCACTACCCACCTTCCTCTAAACAAACATTAACAAACCACCACTGGAATACAACAAAGTTTCTTTTAGACTTCATGACGAGGCTTCAATAAGTAACTTCACAGCAGAAATAGGGTTGGTTGACTGTCATACTGAATTCTCCAATGTCAATGGTATCGATGATTGGATAGACATATTTCTTAATAAATTACTTAGACTATACAACAAACATTGTCCCATAAAAATGAAACAGATTACGAACAAACGGCTATGTTGCCCATGGCTAACTAACAGCATACTATGATCCATTGATAAGAAACATCAATATGAAAAGCAATATAGACAGGGCCTAATACACAAAAATACTATTAAACACTATGCATCAGTTCTCACCAAACTAATAAGAAAGGCCAAGCAATTGTGCTATTCCAGCAGATTCACCGAATCTTTTACTTGATGACATTCACCAGACTGAATGTTCACTCGTACTTGTAAGTGATGACATTCACCAGACTGAATGTTCTCTCGTACTTGTAAGTGATGACATTCACCAGACTGAATGTTCCCTCGCACTTGTAAGTGATGACATTCACCAGACTGAATGTTCACTCGTACTTGTAAGTGATGACATTCACCAGACTGAATGTTCCTCGCACTTGTAAGTGATGACATTCACCAGACTGAATGTTCCCTCGTACTTGTAAGTGATGACATTCACCAGACTGAATGTTCCCTCGCACTTGTAAGTGATGACATTCACCAGACTGAATGTTCCCTCGTACTTGTAAGTGATGACATTCACCAGACTGAATGTTCCCTCGTACTTGTAAGTGATGACATTCACCAGATTAAATGTTCCCTCGCACTTGTAAGTGAAGACATTCACCAGACTGAATGTTCCCTCGTACTTGTTAGTGATGACATTCACCAGACTGAATGTTCCCTCGTATTTGTAAGTGATGACATTCACCAGACTGAATGTTTCCTCGCACTTGTAAGTGATGACATTCACCAGACTGAATGTTCCCTCGCACTTGTAAGTGATGACATTCACCAGACTGAATGTTCCCTCGCACTTGTAAGTGGTGACATTCACCAGACTGAATGTTCCCTCGTATTTGTAAGGATGACATTCACCAGACTGAATGTTCCCTCGTATTTGTAAGTGATGACATTCAACAGACTGAATGTTCCCTCGTACTTGTAAGTGATGACATTCACCAGACTGAATGTTCTCTCGTACTTGTAAGTGATGACATTCACCAGACTGAATGTTCCCTCACACTTGTAAGTGATGACATTCACCAGACTGAATGTTCCCTCGTATTTGTAAGTGATGACATTCACCAGACTGAATGTTCCCTCGTACTTGTAAGTGATGACATTCACCAGACTGAATGTTCCCTCGTATTTGTAAGTGATGACATTCACCAGACTGAATGTTCCCTCGTATTTGTAAGTGATGACAAATAACGATGCATAAAAAAACAGACTTTAACAAACTTTGAGAAAAAAAATTTAAAGGAAAGTAGATAAATTATTTGTAAATAGATTTGTAGTTAATTGTTCTTAAGTGATTCAGAAAAATGAATGTTGAATACTTGAGTAATGTTTAACAGTATTAATTAAATACGACATCAGATCTCAGAAGGTTTGGGGTACAATACCTTGTGGGGCTATTTCAGACGACAATTGGACACCTCCAGTAGGCCTGTGGTACAATATCTTATGGGGATAACTTTCACACGACACTTGGATACCTTAAGCAGTTTTGGGGTACAATATCTTGAAAGGATATGATTCAGACAGCACTTGGATACCTCCTGTGAGTTTGGGGTTCAATACCTTGTGGGGATATCAATGAGACGACACTTTGATACCTCTAGCAGGCGTGGGGTACAATACCTTAAGGGGATCTCTTTCAGACGACACTTAGATACCTCCAGAAGGTCTGGGGTACAATATCTTATGGGGATAACTTTCACACGGCACTTGGATACCTCATGTGAGTTTGGGGTACAATATCTTGTGCGGATATCTTTCAGTCGACACTTGGATACTTCCAGCAGGTCTGGGGTACAATACCTTGTAGGGATATCTTTCAGACGACACTTGGATACCTGAAGGATTTCTGGGGTACAATAACTTGTGGGGATATCATTCAAACGTCTGAAAGGTATCACTACAAGGTATTGTACTCCAGACCTTCTGGAGGTATCCAAGTGCGTTTGAAAGATATCCCCACAATTATTGTACCCTCACCTGCTGGAGGTATAGCGTCGTCTCGAAATATCTCACAAGGTATTGTACTCAGACCAGCTGGACGTATACACGTGTCGCCTGAAAGATATCCCTACAAGGTATTGTAGTTGAGACCTGCTGTAGGTATCCAAGTGTAATCTGAAAGATATCTCTACAAGGTATTGTAGTCCAGACCTGCTGGAGATATCCAAGTGTCGTCTTAAAAATATCCCCACAATATTTTGTACCCAACACCTGCTGGAGGTATCCAAGTGTCGACTGAAATATATCCGCACAAGGTATTGTACCCCAAACTCACATGAGATATCTCTCAGACGACACTTGGATATCTCCATTAGGTCTGGGGTACAATACCTTTTGGGGGTATCTTTCAGATGACACTTGGATACCTCCAGCAGGCCTGGGGTACAATACCTTGTGGGGATAGCTTTCAGACCACACTAGGATACCTCCAGTAGGTGTGTGGTATCATACATTGTGGGGATATCTTTCAGACGACACTTGGATATCTCCATTAGGTCTGGGGTACAATACCTTTTGGGGATATCTTTCAGACGACACTTGGATACCTCCAGTAGGTCTTGGGTACAATACCTTGTGGGGATATCTTTCAGACGACACTTGGATATCTCCATTAGGTCTGGGGTACAATACCTTTTGGGGATATCTTTCAGACGACACTTTGATACCTCCAGTAGGTCTTGGGTACAATACCTTGTGGGGATACATTTCAGACGACACTTCGATACCTCCAGCAGGTCTAGGGTACAATACCTTGTGGAGATATCTTTCAAACGACACTTGAATAAATCCAGCAGGTCTGGGGTATAATTCCTAGTGGGGATATCTTTCAGACTACACACTGATACCTCCAGCAGGTGAGGGGTACAATACCTTGTGGTGATACCTTTCAGACGACACTTGGATACCTCCAAGAGGTCAGTGGTACAATACCTTGCGGGGATATCTTTCAGACGACACTTGGATTCCTTAAGCAGATCTGGGGAACAATTCCTCGTGGAGATGCCTCTCAGACGATAGGTGGATATCTCACAGTAGGTCTGGAGCATAATAACTTTTGGTGATGTCTTTCAGACCACACTTGGATGCCCCTAGTAGGTCTGGGGTACAATACCTTGTGATAATACCTTTCAAACGACACTTGGATACCTCCAGCAGGTCTCCTGTACAATAGCTTGTAGGGATATCTTTCAGACGACACGTGCATACCTCCAGCTGGTCTGAGGTACAATACCTTGTGGGGATATCTTTCAGACGACACTTGGATACCTCCAGCATGTCTGGGGTACAATAGACTGTGGGAATATATTTCAGAAGACACTTGGATACCTCCAGCAGGTGAGGGGTACAATAAATTGTGGGGATATCTTTCAGACGGCACTTGGATACCTCCAGAAGGTGTGGAGTACAATACCTTGTGGTGATACATTTTAGACGACACTTGGATACCTCTAGCATGTCTGGGGTATAATACCTTGTGGGGATATCATTCAAACGACACTTGGATACCTCAAGAAGGTCTGCGGAATAATACCATGTCGGGATATAATTCAGACGACACTTGGATACCTCCAGAAGGTCTGGGGTACAATACCCTTTGGGGATATCTTTCAGACGAGACTTGGATACCATCAGCATGTCTGGGGAACAATATATTGAGGGAATATATTTCAGTCTACACTTGGATACGGCCAGCAGGTCTGGGGTACAATACGTTGTGGGGATATCTTTCAGTCGACACTTGAATACCTCCACCACGTCTGGGGTACAATGCCTTGTGGAGATATCTATCAAAGGACACTTGGATAACTACAGCAGGTCTGGGGTACAATACCTTGTGGGGATATCTTTCAGATGCCACTTGGATACCTACAGCAGGTCTTGGGTACAATACCTTGTGGGAATATTTTTAAGACTACACTTGGATACCTCCAGCAGATTTGGGGTACAATACCTTGTGGGGATATTTCAGATGACAATTGGACACCTCCAGTAGGCCTGTGGTACAATATCTTATAGGGATAACTTTCACACGACACTTGGATACCTTAAGCAGTTCTGGGGTACAATATCTTGAGAGGATATGATACAGACGACACTTGGATACCTCCTGTGAGTTTGGGGTACAATACCTTGTGGGGATACCTTTCAGACGACACTTGGATACCTCCAGTAGGTCTAGGGTACAATAGCTTGTAGGGATATCAATGAGACGACACTTGGATACATCTAGCAGGCGTGGGGTACAATACCTTAAGGGGATCTCTTTCAGACGACACTTAGATACCTCCAGAAGGTCTGGGGTACAATACCTTGTGGTGATACCTTTCAGACGACACTTGGATACCTCCAGAAGGTCTGGGGTACAATATCTTGTGGGGATAACTTTCACACGACACTTGGATACCTTAAGCAGTTCTGGGGTACAATATATTGAGGGGATATGATTCAGACGACACTTGGATACCTCCAGCAGGTCTTGGGTAAAATACCGTGTGGGGATATCTTCCAGACGACACTTGGATACCTCCTGTGAGTTTGAGGTACAATACCTTTTAGGGATATCTTTCAGACGACACTTGGATACCTCCAGCAGGTCTTGGGTAAAATACCGTGTGGGGATATCTTCCAGACGACACTTGGATACCTCCTGTGAGTTTGAGGTACAATACCTTTTAGGGATATCTTTCAGACGACACTTGGATAACTCCAGCAGGTCTTGGGTAAAATACCGTGTGGGGATATCTTCCAGACGACACTTGGATACCTCCTGTGAGTTTGGGGTACAATACCTTGTGGGGATATCTTTCAGTCGACACTTGGATACCTAGAGCAGGTCTGGGGTACAATATCTTCTTCGGATATCTTTCAGATGACACTTGGATACCTCCAGCAGGTGTAGGGTACAAAACATTGTTATGATATCTTTCAGACAACACGTGGATATCTCCAACAGGTTTGAGGTACAATACCTTGTGGAGATATCTTTCAGACGACACCTGGATACCTCCAGTAAGTCTGGGGTACAATACCTTGTAGGGATATCTTTCAGATTGCACTTTTATACATCCAGCAGGTCTCGGGTACAATACCTTTTCGGGATATCTATCAGACGACACTTGGATTCCTCCAGAAGGTCTGGGATACAATACCTTGTGGGAATATCTTTCAAACGACACTAAGATACCTCCAGCACGTCTGGGGTACAATACCTTGTGGAGATATCTCTCAAATGACACTTGGATAGCTCTTATAGGTCTGGGTTACAATACCTTTTGGGGATATCTTTCAGTTGACACTTGGATACCTCCAGTAGGTGTGTGGTATAATACATTGTGGTGATATCTTTCAGACGACCCTTAGATACCTCCAGCAGGTCTAGGGTACAATACCTTGAAGGGGTATCATTCATACGACACTTGGATACCTTCAGCAGGTCTGGGGTACAATACCTTGTGGGGATATCTTTCAAACTACACATGGATACCTCCAGCAGGTCTTGTTTAAAATACTTTGTGAGGATATCTTTCAGACGACACTTGGATACCTCTAGTAGGTCTGGGGTATAATACCTTGTGGGTATATCTTTCAGACGACCCTTGGATACCTCCAGTAGGTCTCGGATACAATACCCTGTTGGGATACCTTTCAGATGACACTTGGATACCTCCAGCAGGTCTGGGGTACAATACCTCGTGGGGATATCTTTCAGACGACACTTGGATACCTCCAGTAGGTCTGGGTTACAATACCTTGTAGGGATATCTTTCAGACGACACTTGGATACCTCTAGTAGGTCTGGGTTACAATACTTTGAAGGGATATCTTTCAAACGACACTTGGATACCTCTAGTAGGTCTGGGTTACAATACCTTGTGGGGATATCTTTCAGACGACACTTGGATACTTCCAGCAGGTCTAGTGTACAATACCTCGTTGGTATATCATTCAGACGACACTTGGATACCTATAGCTGGCCTGGGGTACAATACCTTGTGGGGATATCTTTCAGTAGGTCTTGGGTCTTCTAGTATCTTTCTGATGCCATAACACCCCCATGGCTTCAGTAATTTATTATTTAAGTACAAACTGAAGATTAACTCTGAAACTGAGTAACGTTGGGTCCAGTAGAACTGTCATATTATTTTGACCAACACATAACTTCCAGATGGACTGAAGATCATAGTGCACTGGTTACACTTACTGAAGAATTATATCTGTACTATAGATTATTCTGCACACACACACACACACACACACACACACACACACACACACACACACACACACACACACACACACACACACACACACACACACACACACACACACACACACACACACAAAATGGATCAGGGAATACCTGTCAGGAAGACAGCAGCGAGTCATGGTACGTGGCGAAGTGTCAGAGTGGGCGCCGGTGACGAGCGGGGTTCCACAGGGATCAGTCCTGGGACCAGTGCTGTTTCTTGTATTTGTGAACGACATGACGGAAGGAATAGACTCCGAAGTATCCTTGTTTGCAGATGATGTGAAGTTGATGAGAAGAATTCAATCGGACGAGGACCAGGCAGAACTACAAAGGGATCTGTACAGGCTGCAAGCCTGGTAAAGCAATTGGCTCCTGGAGTTCAACCCCACGAAATGCAAAGTCATGAAGATTGGGGAAGGGCAAAGAAAACCACAGACGGAGTACAGTCTAGGGGGCCAGAGACTGCAAACCTCAATCAAGGAAAAAGATCTTGGGGTGAGTATAACACCAGGAACATCTCCTGAGGCGCATATCAACCAAATAACTGCTGCAGCATATGGGCGCCTAGCAAACCTAAGAACAGCATTCCGACATCTTAATAAAGAATCGTTTAGGACCCTGTATACTGTGTACGTTAGGCCCATACTGGAGTATGCAGCACCAGTTTGGAACCCACACCTAGCCAAGCACGTGAAGAAGCTCGAGAAAGTGCAAAGGTTTGCAACAAGACTAGTCCCGGAGCTAAGGGGTATGTCCTACGAGGAGAGATTAAGGGAAATCGACCTGACGACACTGAAGGACAGGAGAGACAGGGAAGGAAATGATAACGACATATAAGATACTGAGAGGAATTGACATAGTGGACAGAGCCAGAATGTTCCAGAGATGGGACACAGCAACAAGGGGACACAGCAACAAGGGGACACAGTTGGAAGTTGAAGACTCAGATGAATCACAGAGATGTTAGGAAGTATTTCTTCAGTCACAGAGTGGTCGGGAAGTGGAATAGTTTAGGAAGCGATGTAGTGGAGACAGGCTCAATACATAGCTTTAAGAAGAGGTATGATAAAGCTCATGGAGCAGGGAGAGTGACTCAATAGCGGCCAGTGAAGAGGCGGGGCCAGGAGCTATGAATCGATCCCTGCAACCACAACTAGGTGAGTACACACACACACACACTCACACTCATGACACACACACACACACACACACACACACACACACACACACACACACACACACACACATTTCTCCATATTGTAAAAGTAACACACGATGTGAGGACTTGGGACTGAACCGGTGGTGTCAAGTTTGCAAGTTCACGTCCATAACCGCTATTAACTGGAGTTGGGGAACTCTGCCGGTTACCAGCCTCGGGTGAGACTGCTGTTAGATCACAACTATTAACCGGAGTTGGGGAACACTGTCGGTTACCAGCCTCAAGTGAGACTGCTGTTAGATCACCACTATTAACCGGAGTTGGGGAACACTGCCGGTTACCAGCCTCGGGTGAGACTACTGTTAGATCACCACTATTAACTGGAGTTGGGGAACACTGTCGGTTACCAGCCTCGGGTGAGACTACTGTTAGATCACCACTATTAACCGGAGTTGGGGAACACTGTCGGTTACCAGCCTCGGGTGAGACTGCTGTTAGATCACCACTATTAACCGGAGTTGGGGAACACTGCCGGTTACCAGCCTCGGGTGAGACTGCTGTTAGATCACCACTATTAACCGGAGTTGGGGAACACTGCCGGTTACCAGCCTCAGATGAGACTGCTGTTAGATCACCACTATTAACCGGAGTTAAAGAACACTGCCGGTTACCAGCCTCGGGTGAGACTACTGTTAGATCACCACTATTAACCGGAGTTGGGGAACACTGCCGGTTACCAGCCTCGGGTGAGGCTGCTGTTAGATCACCACTATTAACCGGAGTTGGGGAACACTGTCGGTTACCAGCCTCGGGTGAGACTGCTGTTAGATCACCACTATTAACCGGAGTTGGGGAACACTGTCGGGTACCAGCCTCGGGTGAGACTGCTGTTAGATCACCACTATTAACCGGAGTTGGGGAACACTGTCGGTTACCAGCCTCAGGTGAGACTGCTGTTAGATCACCACTATTAACCGGAGTTGGGGAACACTGCCGGTTACCAGCCTCGGGTGAGACTGCTGTTAGATCACCACTATTAACTGGAGTTGGGGAACACTTCCGGTTACCAGCCTCGGGTGAGATTGCTGTTAGATCACCACTATTAACCGGAGTTGGGGAACACTGCCGGTTACCAGCCTCGGGTGAGACTGCTGTTAGATCATCACTATTAACTGGAGTTGGGGAACACTGGCGGTTACCAGCCTCGGGTGAGACTGCTGTTAGATCACCACTATTAACCGGAGTTGGGGAACACTGTCGGTTACCAGCCTCGGGTGAGACTGCTGTTAGATCACCACTATTAACCGGAGTTGGGGAACACTGTCGGTTACCAGCCTCGGGTGAGACTACTGTTAGATCACCACTATTAACTGGAGTTGGGGAACACTGTCGGTTACCAGCCTCGGGTGAGACTACTGTTAGATCACCACTATTAACTGGAGTTGGGGAACACTGCCGGTTACCAGCCTCGGGTGAGACTGCTGTTAGATCACCACTATTAACTGGAGTTGGGGAACACTGCCGGTTACCAGCCTCGGGTGAGACTGCTGTTAGATCACCACTATTAACTGGAGTTGGGGAACACTGCCGGTTACCAGCCTCGGGTGAGACTGCTGTTAGATCACCACTATTAACTGGAGTTGGGGAACACTGTCGGTTACCAGCCTCAGGTGAGACTGCTGTTAGATCACCACTATTAACTGGAGTTGGGGAACACTGCCGGTTACCAGCCTAAGGTGAGACTGCTGTTAGATCACCACTATTAACTTGAGTTGGGGAACACTGCCGGTTACCAGCCTCGGGTGAGACTGCTGTTAGATCACCACTATTAACTGGAGTTGGGGAACACTGCCGGTTACCAGCCTCGGGTGAGACTGCTGTTAGATCACCACTATTAACTGGAGTTGGGGAACACTGCCGGTTACCAGCCTCGGGTGAGACTGCTGTTAGATCATCACTATTAACTGGAGTTGGGGAACACTGCCGGTTACTAGCCTCGGATGAGACTGCTGTTAGATCACCACTATTAACCGGAGTTGGAGAACACTGCCGGTTACCAGCCTCGGGTGAGACTGCTGTTAGATCACCACTATTAACCGGAGTTGGGGAACACTGCCGGTTACCAGCCTCGGGTGAGACTGCTGTTAGATCATCCCGGTGATTGTTATCAGCAGAGTGTTAGTGGGCTTCCTCAGAGAGCCGGAACTGCATCAGAATGATGAGGTAGGTGGCCACGAAACTGCAGATCTGCAATATACACACCATGGATTAGAATTACATCCAAGGAGAACCACCAAACCTGTATTGGGGGGAGCATACAGCACCTGGGGAGTGGGAGGTAATCTGGTTTAATCCTAGGAAGGGGAGGATAACTCCAAATTCGTAAAGAGACATTCAGTGGCATCAATGAATTCTTCTTGGATCGGAACAGAAGGTGAGAGGCTTTGTTATATGAGGGGAAAGAGAGAGGAAGGAAAGAGTGAGAAAAAGAGGAAGAAGGGAAGGAAGAATAAACAAGGGAAGGGTGGAAGGAAGGCGAGAAGCACGAAAAAGTGAGAAAGTGGCTAAAGAAGAAAAACTGTTGGTGGTAGAGAGGAAGACATTCACGAGTGTAAATGTTGGCAGACCTGAAGCAGTGTTAGAAGTTAGGAACCTAAGAAAGTGTGTCAGAAAGTAGGAACCGAACAGGTAGTGGCGTACCTAAGGTATTACAGGTATGCACATGCGCCTGGCGCCACTTGAAGGGGCGCCCCTCAGCAGTTTTTATTAAAGTCAGACAAGCCATCCTCGGAGAGTGAAAAAATAATTTTCTTCAGATGTATGATCAGTCTTTGATTATTATTGTTGAGAAGCACCAGAATGGCTAGATTGTTACATCACTTATATAAATTATTAGGCTAAAATACAGTGTTGGGAGCTACATGACCACATACCTTACAGTACCACTGTTTAGTGCCAACTGCCAGTAAGACCTTTTTCCTATGTAAACTAGGTATTTAATCTAGAATTTTGTACGAAATCTGTGAAACTTAATGTTCTCATTAAAAGTGGCATTTTCTTATTTCAGAGCATTGTGTAAGAAGACCATGAAACATTTCTTCACGAAGAAGGAAAGTGGAGCTGAAGGACAGAAGAGACGAAAGTTGGAGGCAGAAGAAGCCAAGAAATCAAGTAAGTTCTTCATGCCCTTCTTTGAAAAGTCCGAATCAAGTTGTTCGACAAGTTTGTTAGAATCCGAAGGTGAATCAAGTACATGTACGTCACAAGCAGAGGAGGAAGTGAAGTCAGACAAATCCGAGTTAGACGACATTAAAAGTGAGGCTGCCAGAGAGAACGTGAACATGACATGACGATGGTGGTGGTGGTGAAGATGGAAGACGATGGTGGTGGTGGTGAAGATGGAAGACGATGGTGGTGCTGGTGAAGATGTGTTTATTGGCGAAATTTTCCTTGATGAGATTGAACCTGATGACGCTGAACCTAGTGAACTGGATGGTGTCAATGAACCTCTAACTGTCATACAAGAAGTGATTGAATAGCATGACAGTGGACTTCTGAAGTTCTGATGGATGAAATGGAGTTAGATTGTCAGCCATAGTGCTACGACAACGCTGCTGTGATGGCTGGACACAGAAGTGGTGTTCATCAAAAAAATAACTAAGAAAAACTACCTCGCAGTGTTTGTGAATTGCGACAATCACTCGCTCAGCTTAGTGGGTGTAGATTCAGCCAAGCAGGACGATAATAAACTATACACGATTGGGGTAACTAGTGACATGGTCCTCAGACAAATAGAGAAATTAAAACCTAACAAATCCCCAGGCTCTGATGAACTGTTTGCAAGGGTTTTAAAGGAATGTAAAGAGGAACTTAGCGAACCTTTGGATAATCTTTTCAACATATCACTGCAAACTGGCATAGTGCCAGACAAGTGGAAAATGGCAAATGTAATACCTATTTACAAGACAGGTGACAGGTCCTTAGCTTCGAACTATAGACCATAAATTACACAAAATAAATAAATTTTCCCATAGTTTGAAAATTTATGGAATAAATAATTGCCGAGGCAATTTATGGCCATCTTGAAAGGCATAAGTTGATTAATGAATCTCAACACGGTTTTACTAAGGGCGTTCCAGTCTTACGCATTTACTAACTTTTTTCACTAAGGTGTTTGAGGAGGTAGATCATGGTAATGAATATGATATTGTGTATATGGACTTCAGTAAGGCTTTAGATAGAGTTCCACATCAGAGGCTATTGAGGAAACCTAAGGCACACGGAATAGGAAGAGAATTTTTTTCCTGAGTAGAGGCATAATTGACAGATAGGCAGCAGAGAGTTGCATAAATGGGGAGAAATCAGATTGGGGGCATGTCACAAGCGGTGTTCCACAGGGGTCAGTGTTGGGCCCCTTGTTCACAATTTACATAAACGACATAGATGAGGGAATAAATAGCGACATAAGCAAATTTGCTGATGGCACCAAAATAGGCCGTCCAATTAATTCTAATGAGGACTTTAGAGCACTCCAGGATGATTTGAATAAACTGATGCAGTGGTCGGAGAAGTGGCACATGCAGTTTAATAGACAAATGCAAAGTTCTAAATGTTGGGCAGGACAATAACCATGCCACATATAAACTGAATAATGTAGATCTTAATACTTCTGATTTCGAAAAGGATTTAAGAGTTCTGGTTAGCAGTAATCTGAAACCAAGACAACAGTGCATAAGTGTTCGCAATTAAGCTAACAGAATCCTTGGCATCATATCAAGAAGTATAAATAATAGAAGTCCTCAGGTTGTTCTTCAAATTTATATATCCTTGGTTAGGCCTCATTTAGATTATGCTGCACAGTTCTGGTCACCGTATTACAGAATGGATATAAATGCACTGGAAAACGTACAGAGGAGGATGACAAAGTTGATCCCATGTATCAGAAATCTTCCCTATGAGGATAGACTGAGGACCCTGAATCTGCACTCTCTAGAAAGGCGTAGAATTAGGGAGGATGTGATTGAAGTGTATAAATGGAAAACTGGAATAGATAAAGAGGATGTAAATAACGTGCAGAAAATATCCAGCCAAGACAGGACTCGCAGCAATGATTTCAATTTGGAAAAGTTCAGATTCAGGTTTGATAATAGAGTTGTGGATAAGAGTGGAACAAACTCCCGAGTACCGTCATAGAAGCTAAGATGTTGTGTAGTTTTAAAAATAAGTTAGATAAATACATGAGTGGGTGTGGGTGGGTGTGAGTTGGACCTGACTAGCTTATGCTACTAGGCAGTCAGGTCTAAGCCGGGAAGTGACATGGACGTGCCTCGCATAGGTCAGTAGGCCTGCTGCAGTGTTCCTTCTTTTTATATTCTTATGTTCTTTTCTAATTCAACACATCGCTGGGAAAGACTCAAACACACCTTGCCTGTGGTTGTTAACTAGGTGTCCAAAACCAAGTGGAGTGCAAGGACAGAAGCAGTGAAGCCATCAACAAGTACCTTGACTTTGCATTTGGCGGGATTAAATTCAAGAAGCCAGTTGCTGGACCAGGTTTGTAGCCTGCCCAAGTCTCTTTGTAGTCCTGCCTGATCCTCGATCGATTTAATTCTCCTCATTAACTTCACATCATCAGCAAACAGGGACACTTCTGAGTCTATCCCTTCCATTATGTTATTCACTTATTCCAAAAAACAGCACAGGCCCTAAGACTGACCCCAGTGGAACCCCTCTTGCCACAGGCGCTCACTCTGACACCTATTCACGTACCATGACTCGTTGTTGCCTCCCTGTCAAATATTCTTTGATCCACTGCAGTGCCTTTCCTGTTATGTGTGCCTGATCTTCTAGCTTTTGCCTTAACCTCTTGTTAGGAACTTTGTCAAAGGCCTTCTTGCAGTCCAAGAAAATGCAGTCTATACACCCTCTCTCTCGTGTCTTACTTCTGTTACCTTGACATAAAACTCCAGAAGGTTTGTGACACAGGATTTTCCTTCCCTGAAACCGTGCTGGTTGTCGTTAATAAGCTTTCTAAATGCTCCACCACTCACCTCCTGATGACTTTCTCCATGACTTTGCAGACTATACACGTCAGTGACACAGGTCTGTAGTTTAATGTCTCGTGTCTGTCTCCTTTCTTAAAAATTGGGACTACATTTGCCATCTTCCACGCCTCAGGTAGTTGCCCAGTTTCAATGGATATGTTGAATATTTTTATAATGACACACACAGCATCTCTGCTCCTCTCTAATGACCCACGGAGAGATGTTGTCTGGCCCCATAGCAGCTTCGTCACCTCCTCCTCGGTTGTGTGTATTTAATCCAGCACTTGTTGGTGTACCTCACTATTCTGAATTCCTGGAGTCCTTCCTGTCTCCACTGTAAATACTAATTTAAATCTCATGTTGAGCTCCTCACATACCTCTTGGTCGTTTCTTGTGAACTCCCCACCTTCCTCCTCAGCCTGATTACCTGGTCCTTTACTGTTGTTTTCCTCCTGATTTGGCTATACAACAGCTTCAGGTTAGACTTGACTTTTGATGCTGAGCCTCCTTTCTTATCTGTGCATATTCGTTTCTGGCTCTTCGGCTAATGTCTTTATTCTCCTGGGTCCTTTGTCTTCTATAATTTTTCCATTCTCTAGTGCACTTAGTTTTTGCTACCCCACACCTTTGGGTGAACCAAGGACTCGCTCTGCTTTTCCCATTATTTCTGTTTCCCTTGGGAACAAACCTCTCCTCTGCCTCCTTGCATTTTGATGTCACATAGTCCATCATTTCTTTTACTAGTTTTCCTGCCAATTCACTCTCCTACTGAAGGCCTTGCAGGAAGTTCCTCATGCCTGTGTAGTCCTCTCTTTTGTAGTTTGGTTTTTCCAGTCCTATTCCTGCTACCCTCTCCACTTGTAGCTCAACTATGTAATCAAAGCACAGAACCACATGATCACTAGCTCCAAGGGGCCTTTCGTATGTGATGTCCTCGATGTCCGAACTACTCAAGGTGAATACTAGGTCCAGTCTTGCTGGGTCCTCCTCACCTCTCTCTCTCTCTGGTAGTGAGTACCACATCCATCATCTTGGCACTCCAGGTTCTGGGACCCCCATGGGCCTCCAGGTTTTCCCAGTCAATCTCCTAGTGATTGAAATCACCCATAACTAGTAACTTTGCTCTCCTCATGTTAGCTCTTTTAGCCACCTCGGCTAGTGTCTCTACCATTGCTCTGTTGTTCTTGTCGTATTCTTCTCTTGGCCTCCTGCAGTGCTGTGGTTGGATGTACATTACTGCAATTACCACCTTATGGCTCTCAGACTGGATTGTTCCAACTATGTAGTTTTTTTTCGCCCATTCCATCCATTCCTCCATTTCCTCAAATGCCTACCGGTTTTTAATGAGCAGTGCAACTCCTCCCCTCTGCTCCCTCTATCTTTACTCAGGATTTGATAACTGGGTGGAAAGATTGCATCTGTTATCATCCTGGTGAGTTTCGTTTCTGTGAGTGCTATTATTTCTGGGGATGTCTCCTTGATTCTTTTATGCCACTCCTCACATTTGTTATTCCGTCTACATTTGTATACCAAGTCTTCAACTTCTTTTCCAAAACTGTGGTCTGGGGGTACATTGGGGTTGGGAAGCAGGAGACCTGATGAGGAACTATGGGTGGTTGCTGTGGATGTGGAGTTTGTAATGAGATGGGTGGGGGCATTGGGCATGGCATGTGTGTTTTGGGTTAGAATGTTTGGTTGCATTCGGGTTGTCCTAGTTGGGGGGTTTCTGTAGGTGGTTGTGAGGGAGGTTGTATTTGACTTTACTCCTGAGTCTGGGTTCTCATGTCCATCTCCATCTTCACCTTTCTTCCCTCCTTTCGTCTTTGTTCTCGTGTTCTGTCAAAGTCGAGATACACCCTCCAGTATGCCGACATGTCCCTTAGTCGTGCTTTCTCCTGCAGGATCCTGTTTCGAACTGCTTCTGCTTTGAAAATCACTTTGAAAATCTTCTTCTATTGCTTTCATGATGCTTTCAATCACTTTTTTCTCCCCTTGTCTTCTTGCTTCGTAAGTACCTTCAACTTCCTGGAGCCCATAAGCAAAGACTGATCTCTCACTTTCATTCTCCCACTGCATATACCTATGTATCCATTGATTCGATTTAGTGTCCTCCATTTGAGCTTTCCTTTCTTCAAACTCTTCACTATCTGTTGCCCCTGGGCCCAGTGGTCTGTCATTTTCCTTCTCAGCTTTCCCTGGGCACTGCTGTGGTCTGTTAGGGCCTCTACATATAGCTTAACTCTTTCATTTTCTACAGTTGCCTCGATTGTTCCTGATGTGATAGTCTTTTTCTTCTGTATACAGTTTTGCTCCTTCGTTCCCTACAGTCCCCTTGTTTGTGAGTGAAGTAGCAGTTTCTGATGTCATGCCCGCATTGTTCTTTAGTTCTTTAGGCTGTTTCAGATTTTTCAGTTCCCCTTTTAATCTCTGAATCTTAGCCTCTGCTGCTGTAACTTGCGTCTCTCACTTCCTGCTCTCTGCAGCTATCCTCTCCTCCATTTTCATGCTAAGCTCTTCTAGCTTCCTTCCCCACTCATGTTCCCTTTTCATGGGCTCTGCTGCCCAATCTTCCTTCCCAGACTCATCCTCCAGTCCCCTGTTTTTTCGTCCTGCTCTCTGGCAACCCATTTTTTTTATTGCCACAGAATGAAAAACTTATGTAGTATTTCTGTGTGGTTGTTTATGATGTGTTTGTCTGAGTGTGTGGGGGCGGAGGGAGTGAGATGAGGAAGCTGGAGACAGTGGCGAAATGGGAGAGAGGTGGGGAGGGGGAAAAAGGGGGTAATATAGGGAGACAGAAGAGGAGGGAGAAGCAAAGGGGGAGAGAGAATGGGAGAGGGAGAGGGGGGAAAGATGGAGAGGAGGAGGAGAAGAAGGAGGAGGGTGAGATAGAGATCGGGGAATCAGGGGAGGAAGTTGAAGAGAGGTGGGGGAGGATGCAGGGGGAAGAGAGTGTGTGTGGGACTGTATATGTGGGAGTGTGGGTGTGAAAGTGTGTGTGTGGAGTGTGTGGAACTATCTGAGTGTGGGTTTATTAAGTATGTGAAAAATAGTGGGTGGGATTGTGTTATGGTGAATGAGTGTGTATGTGGAGTCTGCGTGTACATACACATACTTACACTCACTAGTCGTTCCCTGCCCAAGGTGACACATACTTACACTCACTAGTCGTTCCCTGCCCAAGGTGACACATACTTACACTCACTAGTCGTTCCCTGCCCAAGGTGACACATACTTACACTCACTAGTCGTTCCCTGCCCAAGGTGACACATACTTACACTCACTAGTCGTTCCCTGCCCAAGGTGACACATACTTACACTCACTAGTCGTTCCCTGCCCAAGGTGAAGACACGACACAGCTCAAATCCCGGCGACTCATCCAGCAGTTCAAGCAACTCCCGCACCTGTCGTGTCAAACAAGTCAATACCAGACAGTAGAGTAAGACAGTAAATTAGATAAACACCAGTTAGTACCTGGTAAACACCAGTCAGAACCTGGTAAACATCAGTTAGTACCTGGTAAACACCAGTTAGTACCTGCTAAACACCAGTTAGTACCTGGTAAACACCAGTCAGAACCTGATAAACACCAGTTAGTACCTGGTAAACACCAGTTAATACCTGGTAAACACCAGTTAGTACCTGGTAAACACCAGTCAGAACCTGGTAAACACCAGTTAGTACCTGGTAAACACCAGTCAGAACCTGATAAACACCAGTTAGTACCTGGTAAACACCAGTTAGACCTGTAAACACCAGTTATACCTGGTAAACACCAGTCAGAACCTGTAAACACCAGTTAGTACCTGGTAAACACCAGTTAGTACCTGGTAAACACCAGTTAGTACCTGGTAAACACCAGTTACTACATGCTAAACACCAGTTAGTACCTGGTAAACACCAGTTAATACCTGGTAAACACCAGTTAGTACCTGGTAAACACCAGTTAGTACCTGGTAAACACCAGTTAGTACCTGGTAAACACCAGTTAGAACCTGGTAAACACCAGTTAGTACCTGGTAAACACCAGTTAGTACCTGATGAACACCAGTTAGTACCTGGTAAACACCAGTTAGTACCTGGTAAACACCAGTTAGTACCTGGTAAACACCAGTTAGTACCTGGTAAACACCAGTTAGTACCTGGTAAACACCAGTTAATACCTGGTAAACACCAGTTAGTACCTGGTAAACACCAGTTATACCATGTAAACACCAGTTAGTACCTGGTAAACACCAGTTAATACCTGGTAAACACCAGTTAATACCTGGTAAACACCAGTTAGTACCTGGTAAACACCAGTTAGTTACCTGGTAAACACCAGTTGTACCTGGTAACACAGATATAACACAGTTATACCGGTAAACACCAGTTAGACCAAGGTAAACACCAGTTAGTACTGATAACACCAGTTAGTACCTGGTAAACACAGTTAACCCCTGGTAAACACCAGTTAAACAGGTAAACAAAAACACGAGTTACATAAACACTAATTAACAATAGGTAAACACAGTTAATCACTGATAAACACCAGATAACACTAGTAACACTGATAAACACGAGTTAACACATTTAAACATGAGTTAACACGATAAACACGATTAACACATATAAACACCAGTTAACACTGATAAACACAATAACACAGATAAACACTATAAACACGAGATAACACATTAAACATGATAAACATAACAGAGTTAACACTGATCAACACCAGTTAACACAGTATAAACACGAGTTAACACAATAAACACAGTTAACCATATAAACACCAGTTAACACTATAAACCACAGTTACACTATAAACACGAGTAAACACAGATAAACACAGTTAACCATATAAACACAGTTAACACATATAAACCCAGTTAACACATATAAACACGAGTAAACACTGATAAACTCCAGTTAACACTGATAAAAAGAGTTAACACTGATAAAAAGAGTTAACACTGATAAACACGAATTAACACATAAACACTAGTTAACACAGGTAAACACCAGTTAACACATATAAACACTAGTTAACACAGGTAAACACCAGTTAACACAAATAAATATTAGTTAACACAGGTAAACACCAGTTAACACATATAAACACTAGATAACACAGGTAAACACCAGTTAACAAATAAATATTAGTTAACACAGGTAAACACCAGTTAATACAAAACATCACAATGTCACAACGCTGGCACTCTCTCGTGAGCAACAATATTTTTTTTTTAATATATTCGTACTAGCCCCGAGCTCACAGAGCTTGGATCAAGAACTTATTTACATCTAAATAACACGACATTGAACAAGGAGTCAATGACAGTTGAACAAAGCGTGGAACAAAGTGTAAATGGTTCAGAGAACCGACAAGTTGATAAATTAGACATATATGCAACACTTGGGTATCTTTATTGAGGAAACGTTTCGCCACACAGTGGCTTTATCAGTCCATACAAAGGAGAATCGTCAAGAACAGGAGGAGTTTGAGGTAATCAGTCCCTCGGCCTTGAGTCGATGTAGTCAGTCCATCAATCTTGAAAAGAATACAGCATATGTGCGAAGGAGAAGCTTATATACCGTAGGCAGGATAGGTGCCTAACCCTTGGGCACGACCTACTTCCACATTGGACAAATGTGACACTACCTACGACTGCTGCACCTCTCCTGCCTACGGTATATAAGCTTCTCCTTCGCACATATTCTGTATTCTTTTCAAGATTGATGGACTGACGACATCGACTCAAGGCCGAGGGACTGATTACCTCAAACTCCTCCTGATCTTCACGATTCTCCTTTGTATGGACTGATGAAGCCACTGTGTGGCGAAACGTTTCCTCAATAACGATACCCAAGTGTTGCATATGTGTCTAAATTATCAACTTGTGGAACAAAGTGTTCCACAAGCAGTGCAACATGCAGTGCAACAAGCAGTGCAATAAGGAGTGCAACAAACATTGCAACAAGCAGTGCAATAAGCAGTGCAACAATCAGTGCAACAATCAGTGCAACAATCAGTGCAATAAGCATCGCAACAAGCAGTGCAATAAGCAGTGCAACATGCAGTGCAACAAGCAGTGCAACAAGCAGTGCAATAAGCAGTGCAACAAGCAGTGCAACAAGCAGTACAATAAACAGTGCAATAAGCAGTGCAACAAGCAGAGCAACAAACTAGTTACTTTTTCATGCATGGAGTGCAACAGCTTGTGGTAACTGCAGCTTCTTGCAGTCTGGTATTTTCTCTGTTTTGGATACATGCAATACAAAAACAGCGATTCTTCAAGTCATCTCATCCAGCTATAAGAACTATAGGTAGCCAGACTCACCGTGAGGTTGAACACGACCCTTGATTATTTGGTGATTGTTGTGTATTGTGGTTGTCTGACTCTCAAGAAAGACCTAATTATATACCTCAATTGCAAAGTTTATGTATCGTTCTCGCCAGTAAACTCAAGCCATCGAATCTTTCACCTCATACTGGCTACCAATCTTCACTCATTAATGAGTCTATTTTCGTTTATTTATTTTAGAAAATCGTCATTTCAATACCTCATGATATTCCACATGTGAATCAGTTTTTACTTGACGTTTTGCCTATTGTGCTTCGCATAGTGTTTATTCATCTACATTTGTGGAAAAAAGTAACTGGACACTCTCTTTGGCAGAAAAAATATTAGACAACTCAAGACATAGTATCATTATTATTATTATCATAATCAAAGAAAACGCTAAACCGTCACATAGTAAATAATGTAGTATAGTCTATTTTCTTGAATGAAATAGCGCAGGTTGTAATGACGATGGTGATTGGTTGACAACATTAATTGCCAGTGTTTTATTTATTATGCAGACATGAACTAATTACTTTTCCCCCTCAGGAGATGTGCTCGGTATTATACTCACCCCAAGATCCTTTTCTTTGAGTGAGGTTTCCAATCTTTGGCCATCAAGTCTATATTCTGTTTGCGGTCTTCTTTGCCCTTCCCCAATCTTCATGACTTTGCATCTAGCGAGGTATTCAAGGAGTCAGTTGCTGGACCAGGCTTGCAGCCTGTCTTGGTCTCTTTATAGTCCTGCCTGATCCTCATCCGATTTAATTCTTCTCATTAACTTCACATCATCTTCTGAGTCTATCCCTTCCGTCATGTCGTTCATATACCAAACACAGCTCTGGTCCTAGGACTGACCCCTGTGGAACCACACTCGTCACAGGCGCCCACTCTGACACCTCGTCACGTACCATGACTCGTTGTTGCCTCCCTGTCAGAAATTCTCTGATCTACTGCAGTGCCTTTCTTGTTTTGCGTGCTTGATCCTCTAGCTTTTGCACAAATGTCTTTTGAGGAACTGTGTCGAAGGCTTTTTGCAGTCGAAGAAAATGCAGTCTACCCACCCCTCTTTCGTGTCTTACTTCCGTTACCTTGTCATAAAACTCGAGTAGGTTTGTGACACAGGATTTCCGTTCCTTGAAACCGTGCTGTTGTCGTTTTAAGCTTGTTTCTTTCTTGTTGCTCCACCACTCTCTAACTCAATGTTTTTAAATATTTTTATCAAAAGCAGTCGAATGCCTCCTTCCTTCTCCAAACAGCCATCCATCCCTCCCCCCACTATAACCTACAAACAACGAAATTCATTACTCATACTATAGGGTCATTTATATGCCTATGGTTAGTTCTCTCTACCCCACCCACACCTGAAGCCATCAATACACACATGCTCTGCTACCCCACCACACACCTGAAGCCAGGCTACACAATGCTCTCTCCCCACCACACACCTGGAAGCCATGCGCTACACACATGTCTTGCCTGTACCCCACCACAGACCTGCAGCAGCGCTACACAACATGCTCTGCTCCCCACCACACACCCTGAAGCCAGCGCTACACACATGCCTGCTCCACCCACACCTGAAGCGCGCTACACACATTGCCCTACCCCACTCACACACCTGAAGCAGGCTACACACTGTCTGCACCCCACCACACACCTGCAACCAGCGCTACACATGCTCTTGCTACCACAAACACACTTCCTGCACACTGCTCTCACACACACCTGAAAGCATAACGCTCTCCTACCACACACCTGAGCCAGCGCTAACACATGCTCTGCTAACCCCACCACACACCTGCAATAGCCATGCGCTAAAAACCTGAATGCTCTGCTGCACCCCACACACCTGCAGGCAAGGCACACATGCTCTGCTACCCACCACACACCTGCAGCCAGCGCTACACACATTTCTGCTCCCTACCACACACCTGAATGACCAGCGGCTACACACACTGCTCTGCCCCCCAAACCCCACCACGCGTCATGCAGCACAGCGCTACACACATGCTCGCTACCCTACCACACACCTGAAGCCAGCGCTACACACATGCTCTGCTACCCCACCACGCACCTGCGACGCTACACATTGTTCTGCCACCTCACCACACCCTGCAGAAGCCTTTTCACACATGCTCTGCTTCCCCCCACACCTGCAGGACGGTCACACATGTTCTGCTTCCCCACCACACACCCCAAACCTCGGTACACACTGCTCTCTCTCCACCACGCACCTGCAGCCGCCAACACACCATCTCTTTTTACCCCACCAAAATGGCCACCTGGCACCTCTCCCGCTTCCCACCACATCCTGAAAGACGCTACAACATGTCTGCTACCTCCTACACACCTGCAAGGCCTAAAACATGCTCTTCACCCCCCCCACACACCTGCGGTCAGGCTCCTCTTCTGCTACCCCCACCACCTGCATACGCTACACACATGCCCGCTACCCCACCCACACCTGCGGGGCCTTCCCTGTCTGCTACCCCACCCACCGATGCCGCGCAACTGTCGTTCCCCACCCACCCTGCAAACGCACAATTTTGCTCCCCCCCACCATAACGTACCCTGTCCGCTCCCCCCACCAGCAGCCAGCGCTAAAACATGTCTGCTCTCACCCCACCTGCCCAGCGCTCCCCTGCTGTCTCCACCCACACCTGGGCCTGTGCTCCCGGTCTGCTTCCCACCACCTGGAAAGCGCTACCACATCCCTTCTCCCCCACCACCTGCGGTTGGGGCTCCACATCCCGCTCCCCACCACCACCTGCGCCAGCGTAAAGTTCTGCTCCCTCCCCTCCTGGAACCAGTTTCACCATGCCTGCCCACCACAATGCAGACGCCCACATTTCTGCTACCCCAAAACCATGCGCCAGCCTACCTCATCCTGCTCCCCACCACACACCTGCAACCGGCCCTTTCACACTGCTCTGCTCCCCACCCCACACCTGCAGTAAACGTGCAGTTTTCTATACCAACACACCCTGCGGGGCGCTCCCACATGTCTGCTCCCCACCACGGGCCGCAGGCGCTCACACTTCGCTCCCCACCACCACCTGCCAAAACCCAAACACAGCCTGTTATTACCCACCCGGGCCTGCAGGCGCTACACACTCTCTGCTACCCCACCACACACCTGCAAAAGCGAACACTCTCTTTCCCCCCCACGGGCCTGCAGCCCGCTTCACGTGTCCTCACCCCACGACCTGCAGGCCCTTTTCCACAGTTCTACCCCACCACACCTGCAGAGCGCTAAACATTGGGTCTGCTCCCCCCCCCTTCGAGTTACACTTGTCCACACCCACCCTGCACCTTTTACCAATGCCCGCTTTCAAACCCACCCCACCTGCGGGGGGGCGCTCACACAAATTTTCTCCACCCACCCCCCTCAGCTTGGGGCTACCATCTCTACCTAACCACCTGCGAAACGCTACACCGTTATCCCTCCACCCCTCCAAGCCAGTCTTTTCCCCACATGCTTGCTCCCTCCACCGGGCCGCAGCCAGCGCTACCCATGCTCTGCTCCCCACCACAACCTGCGAAACGCTAACCATGCTCTCCCACCCCCCACACCTGACCACATGTTTGCTCCCCCACACACCTGAGCCACGCACACTCTTCCCCTGCTACCCCACCACCACCACCGCACCGGGGTACACCTTCTGCTGCCCCCCCACGACCTGCGGGCGCCCCAATGCTCTCTCCCACCCCACCTGCAAGGCTACACACTGCTCTGCTACCCCCCACACCCTGGCTACACACATGCTCTGCTACCCCTCCCACCTGCAAAAAGCGCTACACACTGCCCCTGCTACCCCAACCACAGTATTCTGCACCCCACCACCACCGGGTCCCCACCACACCCTGCGCCAGTGCTTACCACAGTTCTGCTCCCCACCCGGATTGCGGCGCGCTACCATCTCGGGGTTCCCACCACACCTGCAGCCAGCGCACAGCCAAAGGGAATGAGGAGAAAGGAGGAGAACTCGGGTACGCACAGGCACTGGCAGGCACACATGAGTCCCGAAGCAAGACGAGCAGGATAACAACACACAAGAGGGATATATAAGAAGCAGCCATGGTCACGAAGAGCACCACAGGAACAACGAATGGGAGCACATAAACAACATATGAGAGGGTAGACAAAACAGCAGACACGCTAAACATGGAGACCCCAACAAGACACTGCAGCGGACAGGGACGTAAGAGCAGACCGGACACACAAAGGAACACGGGAATACATCCATGACAGCACTGGGAGAGGATAATGCACCTTTGACAAGGCAATGGGAGACACAGTGGGAGGAGGAAAGGGAGAAGTCGATTTTCATCTATGGCCTGAAGGAAGTCGAAGGAGATACCCACGACAGAAGGAAACAGGAGGAGACAGAAATGATCGATGGTATCATGCTAGCAATAGGGGGAGACTCATCCCAAGTGACAAATTTTCGGAGAATCGGGTGGTACACAAAGGGAAGAAATCGACCCCTCAAGGTAATATTCAAATCAGAATCAGCACGCACCATGATCCTGCAAGAGAAAGCTCGGCTGAGGACGAACCAGGGGTACCGGAATGTATATCTAGATCGAGACAGAACACAGGAAGAAAGGGAGGCCCGGAGGGAGAGGATAAGAAGGAGAAGAGAGGGGGGAGGGGAGACAGCGAGATACGGAGGACACCAAGCCCAAGCAGGACAAACACACACACTGGAAATACCCTCAGCGGGCCTCATATCACAAACAACCCACGACAACCATACACTCTAGCACCACACCCACTTATCAGGCCCCCTGTCCCCACCCTAGCAAATGAAAACCCACCGTCACAGTTACCCCCACCCCCACCTCAAGCTGCACCCCACCTGCCCATACCCCAACCAAACAATCACCCCCACCCATGCTGCAACCCCCTGTGGGCACCCTGCCCACACCCCCATCCCACCAAGATCTCCCCAGGGCCACAGTATTGGAAACAAGGTTGAAGGTTTGGTACACAAATGCGGATGGAATTACGAATAAGTATGAAGAGTGGAATGAAAGAATAGATGAGGCATCCCCAGACATCATATCGGTCACAGAAACTAAACTAAATGAGACAGTAACAGTGGGAAGGGGAAATGGAAGGACTGACAATAAATGAAAGGATGGAATACGTAGGGGTAAAGTGCAAGGAGGCAGAGGAACGGTTTATACCCAGTGGCAAAGGATTAAATGGGAAGGCCAGAAAGAGCCCCTGGTTTACCCAAAGGTGCAGGGAGGCAAAGACTCAGAGTATCAGAGAATGGAAACGGTACAGAAGAACCCAGGTAAACAGAGAGATGCTCTGTTACCCCACCTCACACCTGCAGCCAGCGCTACACTCATGCTCTGCTACCCCACCACACACATGCAGCCAGCGCTACACACATGCTCTGCTACCCCCCACACACCTGCAGCCAGCGCTTCACTCATGCTCTGCTACCCCACCACACACCTGCAGCCAGCGCTACACACATGCTCTGCTACCCCACCACAGACCTGCAGCCAGCGCTACACATATGCTCTGCTACCCCACCACACACCTGCAGCCAGCGCTACACACATGCTCTGCTACCCCACCACACACCTGCAGCTAGCGCTACACACATGCTCTGCTACCCCACCACAGACCTGCAGTTAGCGCTACACACATGCTCTGCTACCCCACCACAGACCTGCAGCCAGCGCTACACACATGCTCTCCTACCCCACAACACATCTGCAGCCAGCGCTACACACATGCTCTGCTACCCCACCACAGACCTGCAGCCAGCGCTACACACATGCTCTGCTACCCCACCACAGACCTGCAGCCAGCGCTACACACATGCTCTGCTACCCCACACACACTGCAGCCAGCGCTACACACATGCTCTGCTACCCCACCACAACCTGCAGGCAGCGCTACACACATGCTCTGCTACCCCACCACACACCTTCAGCCAGCGATACACACATGCTCTTCTACCCCACCACAAACCTGCAGCCAGCGCTACACTCATGCTCTGCTACCCCACCACACACCTGCAGCAGCGCTACACACATGCTCTGCTACCCCACCACAACCTGCAGCCAGCGCTACACACATGCTCTGCTCCCACCACACACCTGCACCAGCGCTACACATGCTCTGCTACCCCACCACAACCTGCAGCCAGCGCTACACACATGCTCTGCTACCCAGACCTGCACCACACACACTCTGCTGCCCACCACACACCTGCAGCAGCTACACACGTGCTCTGCTACACCACCACACACCTGCAGCCAGCGCTACACACATGCTCTGCTACCCCACCACACACCTGCAGCCAGCGCTACACACATGCTCTACTGTTTGTCAGCATATATGCTGATCAGTGAAAATTTACGTTAAATATATATTTAAGGAATTAAGATGTTTTTAATATTTAACAAGAACATTACATAAATCATATTCAAATTCATCAGTTCCTTCCCAGATATTTGTCTAATCAATTTATAAAGTCATCCAAGGAAATGGCATCAATAACCATAATAACCTATTCTAGAAGAAGGTTAATATAGATTATTGTTCTGTACTAGTGAATTGACAAATTAAACTACTTGTTATACAGATGATAGGCCATAACCCACATTGATGTTGCCATTGATGTTGCCATCCATACTCACCTAGAAATGTTGTTCTTTAAGCTATGCATAAACACTGCTACCTCCCTCTGCACTAGCACGTGCAATGTACAGACCTCAGTGGCAACATGCACACCCAAGTTAACTTCCTAATGGAAAATCTGGATCCGCCTTTTGCTTCAACACAATGTAATGTGGGACCTCAACCAACATCTTATATAAATGGATTTGATGACCTCCTTGCAGTGTTGCACATGCAAACTTTGCTTTGAATTTCCCTATCACAAACTCTGGCTCCTCCCTCGACCCGTAGTGAAGTGATCTGTCAGAGACATAGTAACTTGTCGACCCTGTATGTTGCCTCGTGTGACCACAAGGCTGTTTTTACCACACTGAAGATCCCTGAAGAGGCCTTCAGATCAGTCTTGGTTAGGCTTGCGTTGAAGAGAGGCTGTTGCTGCTAAGAACAAGGCTTAACAGGAACCTGCACAGGCAAACCTGTAGGCATATGGGTGAAGTTCAAAAGTGGGCCATCTCTAAATGGGAGACTGACACAAAAAAGAAATTGGGGTCCAAAACCTGGTGGTCCATGTTCAACGACAGACAAGGTTATTTGCCTGATGAACTTCTTCCACCTCTAAATCGACAATCTGGGACCACCTCTACTAGTAGTCAGGAGAAAGCTGATGTCTTTGCTGCCAAGAAGCAGCAAAGAAAGCTGATGTCTTTGTTGCCAAGATGCAAGTTCCTGATGAAGCAAGGGACCCTCCTTGGCTAGCTGCAATAACTGTCAAACCTGTCAGTGGTAACTCACCATTCTTCCTGCAGCCTTTGCGACTAGGCGCCGAAGGGTGTTGCCCACTGCAATGGGCCTGAGTCCTCCATCCATTTTCCGGAGGGCACACAGTGAGGCACCAAAGAAGAGGGGTCTAATGGCCTCTGGGACACTGCCAGCCAGGCACACATTGGAAAATTTGGTGAGTTCGGACAGCAACCTCTCTGAAACCTCACTAAGTGCTGGATTGAGCATTTGTTTTAAGTGTTGTGGCCTTAAACCAGTAAAATCTCCTGCTGAGTCCTGTGGAAATGACATAGCACCTTTATACACATCAGCGTCCTGTAAGGTTAAATGTTCTTCACCTGCTGCAATATCAGGGATGTCAATGTTGGCATTGGGAGCCCTGGGTGGATGTTTGTCCTTCAGGGCTTGTGCTTGCTGTAATGACGTCCTTACATACGTAGATCTATCGATCTACGTATTATATATATATATATATATATATATATATATATATATATATATATATATATATATATATATATATACATTTTTTTTTTTTACACACATACATACATATAAATGCTTTATTAATAGACAGAATACATTTATAGAAATCACAAACATGAACATGAATACAATGATACAATATGTCAAAGATTATGAATCTTCTCCAGCTCCTCCGAAGCCGGACGCGAGCCAAGTATGCAGCATGCGTTTTCCCTCTGGATGGCCATGCTGAGACGCTGGAACATGAACGTGGCTGCCCTTGGGTCCCTGGTGGTGTCGATGAGTCTGGAACCCAGTTCTTTAAGGAAACGTGTTGCATTTTTTCCCCACGCTCCCAAGGTCTCTGATCCCACTGGGACAAATTTATACTGTTGGCTTATGTCCCTGTACTTGCCGATCTTGTACTCCTCTCTGTGGTCAGCAGCTCCTCCCTGTCGCCCAACACTGTGATGGATGTAGGTGTCAGCCAGTGTCGACACACAGGTATAATCCCAGGCTAAGAGCTTGCCATTCTTCCAAGGATAGATGGTAATCCCGTCGGGGCGGTTTGCTGGGTTGTGGGAGTTGTTGGCTGCTAGTGATCGAGGCTCTCTCTCGGCTGGGCATCTAGCTGTAGCAAGGGTTCTCTTTATGATGTCGTTGATCTCATTGTGTCTTGCATGCCATCCCTTGGTTTTAGAACAGTTAAGACCATGTAGACCATATTGGTCGGCTTGCGCATCGCTGCAAATACACGTATATTCCGTGTGAATAGGGGCAGCAAGGCGCAGAGCCACTGCAATACGAAGGGTCTTAGGGTCCAGGCGTGTTCCCATGGCCGAAATAGGAACTGTTTGGAGGAAGTCCCCAGAGTGATGTGCAATCACAGCTAGGAGACGGGCAGTCTCCCTGTCTGATGTTACGGCCCTGAGCATATTGGCAAGTATCTTTTCAGCGATGGGGCCGTCCCAGTTTGACTGTTTGTAGGCCAGTTCTTCACTAGGTTTTGGTGTTGGAGCAGCAAGAGTCTCCCATTCAGTGATGGCACTGGTGTAGCTAGGGTCCTGTATTCCTGCTGAATCACTGAGGTTGTCTGGAAGAATTTGTTTTATTAGCTCATCTGATGCTATGGAAGAGGATAAGAAGGCTGGTAGGGCAATCTGGGAGGATTTGCGTACTCCCAGCCCCCAAGTCTGACTGGAAGTGAGGCTTGCAACCACTGTCCATCATCGAGGGAAAGATTCAATACACTCTCTAGCATGGTCTTGAGGAGAGAGTCGTATTCTCGAGTTTCGTGCTGTTGAAGGCTGGGAGCATCTCAGAAGTATGTAAGTTTTGGGATTGACAGGCACCTGGTGAGTAGGTGAGGCATCATGTGTATCGATGTCTTTCATCCTACCTTCCATCGTCCTGATCGATATTTTTTCCAGGACCAGATCGATGGCATTGGGCCCAAGAGGGCACCAAGGAGATGCTGTATATATATATATATATATATATATATATATATATATATATATATATATATATATATGATATATATATGATTATATATAATACCTATATATGTATAGGTCGATATATATTTAGGAAGATATATAAAAGAAAGAGAGTTATATATATATATATATATATATTATATTATATATATATATATACATATATATTTTATATTATTACATATTTACCAAGGAGGGTGGCCGATATAAGAAAAATTTTATTATTATTACTATCATGTCATGCCAGAATGTTTAGCTAACTTATAAAACTGAACATTAACACCTTTCCATTAAGTGCAGACACTTACTTCCCATCTCCATGACTCGTTGGCCGCTGGTGCTCTGAAACAGACTCAATATTAAAACCATTTGTCAGTAACACACTTCACTAAACCAATCAAATCGCTCTAACGCATGCTTGACTGGAAAGTTTGTCTCCTTTAGATTCCCTGCTCAACCACACCTACACTTGCCTCCACTACAGATTTATACATTCTCGAAGTCATTGTATTTTGTTCCAACCTCACTACATGTCCGAACCACCTCAACAACCCTCAGCCCTCTGGATAATAGTTTCGGTAATCCCACACCTCCTCCTAATTTCCCTATTACGAATTCTCTGCATTATATTCACACCACACATTGCCCTAAGACATGACATCTCCACTGCCTCCAGCTTTCTCCTTGTACAAGAAAGGTATACAATACCGACAATATGAAATTAAGACACATGTGCGACATCTGGGTATCTTTATAGTAAACGTTTCACCATCCAGTGGCTTTATCAATACAAAATCCTAGGACATAATATGAAGAGAGTAGAACTATATACAAAAGATGAGGTAATCAGTCCCTCGGCCTGCACATAACCTTCTTCACGGCTACTACTACTACTACAACTAACCCATCTCTTTGTGTATGACTTACTTACACTGGGGAATCCCGCTTACCAGTGACTATGCCCTCGTCTGCTACCCGTCCCTATCAGCTGTCGCATATTTAAGGTCAAGCCTCCTAACCTGATCTTCATAATCTCCAGACCTACGGTGCTGAACACACCAACACCAAGGCCGAGGGACTGATTACCTCATCTTTTCTATATAGTTCTACTCTCTTCATATTATGTCCCAGGATTTTGTATTGATAAAGCCACTGGATGGCGAAACGTTTACTATAAAGATACCCAGATGTTGCACATATGTCTTAATTTCAGCCTTCTCCTTGTTGCTACATTCATCACCTATGCTTCACACCCATTTATGAGTGTTGGTATAACTATACTCTCATACATTCCCCTCTTTGCTTCAATGGACAAAGTTCTTTGTCTCCACAGACTTCTAAGTGCACGACTTACCCTTTTACCCTCATCAATTTTATGATTCACCTCATCCTTCATAGACCCATCTGCTGACACGTCCACTCCTAAATATCTGAATACATTCACCTCCTCCAAACTCTCTCCCTCCAATCTAATATCCAATCTTTCATCACCTAAACTTTTTTGTTATCCTCATCACCTTACTCTTTCCTATATTCACTTTTAATTTTCTTCTTTTACATACCCAACCAAACTCATCCACCAACCTCTGCAACTTATCTTCAAAATCTCCCAAAAGCACATAGTCGCCTCATACTACACGCATGGCTTACGGAGGAAAGATTCTTTTCCACTTCCCCATGGAGAATAGAGGAAAAAGAAGAAAAACCTAGAAGTGAGTATGTATATATATGCATGTGCATGCCTGTGTAGTGTGACCTAAGTGAAAGTAGAAGTAGCTAGATATACCTGTTATCCAGCGTGTTTATGAGACACAAAAATGACACCAGCAATCCTACCATCATGTAAAATAGTTACAGGTTTCTGTTTCACAGTCACCTGGCAGGACGGTAGTACCTCCCTGGGTGGTTGCTGTCTACCAGCCTACTACCTACAATATATACAATATATATATATATATATATATATATATATATATATATATATATATATATATATATATATATATATATATATATATATATATATATATGTCTAGCCGATTAGGTAAACTGGTCAATTAGCAAGAACTCATCTAAAATTAAGTCCTTTCTAAAATTTTATCTTATACGTTTAAAGATATATTTTTTTCATTTATGTTAATGTAAGAATTTATAATTTTGTACCAAGAGAAACTTTGAAAACCTACCTAACCTTATTACAAAAAGCGCAATTTAATTTAGCCTAACCCAACTAAATATATTTTAGATACGTTAACAATGATTAAATAATAAACAAACACAATGAAATATATTTTTTTCGTTATGTTCAGAATGATTTTGGCGAAATTATTGCATACACAAATTTTCACTTCTCTTATATGGCAAGGTGAGCGTTGCTATTTAAGCCAAAATCGCAAGTTTTACCTAATCGGCACGACATATATATATATATATATATATATATATATACATATATATATATATATATATATATATATATATATATATATATATATATATATATATATATATATATGTCGTGCCGATTAGGTAAACTGGTCAATTAGCAAGAACTCATTTAAAATTAAGTCCTTTCTAAAATTTTCTCTTATACTTTTAAAGATATATTTTTTTCATTTATGTTAATGTAAAAATATAATTTTGTTCCAAGAGAAACTTTGAAAACCTACCTAACCTTATTACAACAAGCGCAATTTAATTTAGCCTAACCCAACTAAATATATTTTAGATACGTTAACATTAATTTAATAATAAACAAACACAATGAAATATATTTTTTACGTTATGTTCAGAATGATTTTGGCGAAATTATTGCATACATAAATTTTCGCTTGTCTTATATGGCAAGCAGAGCGTTGCTATTTAAGCAAAATCGCAAGTTTTACCTAATCGGCACGACATATATATATATATATATATATATATATATATATATATATATATATATATATATATATATATATATATATATATATATATATATATATATATATATATATATATAGGAGGGTCTGGGATAGTGACAGCTGGGGGGGACTATTCTCAGCTGTCGTATCTGAGCGCTCTGCAAAGAGTGTGAGTGAAAGTGTTGAATGATGATGAAAGTATTTTCTTTTTGGGGATTTTCTTTCTTTTGGGTCACCCTGCCTCGGTGGGAGACGGCCGACTTGTTGAATATATATATATAATATATATATATATATATATATATATATATATATATATATATATATATATATATAACACCAAGCTCGGTGTGTTACTCTTGGTCGAGAACATGCGGTGTGTGGGTGCCTTTAAGCAAAGGCACCCACACCACCGTATGTGCTGGGACCAAGAATAACACACCTAGCTTGGCTGGGTGCTTGGTTCATGAAGGATTGAGTGGTTCAGTGTGTTAGCGCGTCATGTGATTTTCGCTCACCACGAGACAGGGCCAAAACTAAAACTACATGGGTTCGAATCCTTGACAAGTCGCAGTGTTGTTATTGATATATATATATATATATTTATATATATATATATATATATATGATGGGGTCCACCTCTTGTGTAAATTGTGGGACCCATTGCCACGGAGAAGTGGATAAAAAGGCTTCAAGGAAGAATATTTAGATTTCTTTCTGTATATATATATATATATATATATATATATATATATATATATATATATATATATATATATATATATATATATAATATATATATATATATATATATATATATATATATATATATATATATATATATATATATATATATATATATATATATATATATATATATTATTGTAACACGAACGAGTGGTGTTGATCAATAACAACACTGTGACAAGGACCATGCAATCCTACAAGATGCATCCGGCCAAGCTAGGTGTTTTACCGTCATTTGAGGACATACAGTGGTGTGGGTGTCTCTGAGTTAATTTCATTCTACTCCCTGTTTGGTGTACTATTCATTAAAATAAACTTTACTACCTTCTTTACTATGTCTGAGTTGCCTGATATTATTTCTGCCCAGGAAAGAGTGTCCAGGAAATTTTTCCACAACTGTACGTATATATATTTTTGGTGAAGGAATGTAGACGAAATGCAAGTTCCTTCTGAGTCCTCATACATTTAATGACCACTAGAGAAGTACCTACGTTCGCGAATGTTTATAAACTGCCGAAGACACAAAGCCTGGAAGAAAAACCTGGATAGAGAGAGCTCACCGCCTCCTTCGTCCAGAGCTCCTTCGCCTGGCGCTTCATCGTTCGTAGCAGGTGCTTCACCTCGTCCATCTACCAGGAAAAATGTCACTCATTATATGTTAAGTTGAATTCTTCAAACTGTAAACTGTGTATTGTCCAAGCTATGGTATCATGACCTGGTGGTAGACACGGTATTGTGGGTTAGTTGTGAATTGTTTCATCTATAATGTGACTTTTCTTCTTAATCAATGTTACCTGTACATAGAGAAGTAGACCAAAGAGAAAAAAAAATCAAACTGATCACTGAATATATTTTGACAGCATGTAATGTTCACGTGGGATAAGTAACTCTGGTATTGGCAGCCTTGTTCTTTAAATTGTGTATACACGACTTAGATAAAGAAATAAATAATGGCAAAGGGAGTCTGCCGAAGACATTGGAGTATACCTGGAGAGTGTTCTGGGGGTCAACGCCCCCGCGGCCCGGTCTACGACCAGGCCTATTGGTAATCCCCCTGATGTATGCTGGGAGGCAGTTGAACAGTCTTGGGCCCCTGCAATTATTGTGTTGTCTCTTATCGTGCTAGTGGCACCCCTGCTTTCTATTGGGGGGATGTTGCATCGTCTGCCGAGACTTTTGCTTTCGTAGTGAGTGATTTTCGTGTGCAAGTTTGGTACT
>WNWK01013507.1:0-32500 GCA_009830355.1 Cherax destructor
GGACTGACGCTCAATATAGCTTGAGAGGCGAGAAATTACAGATCCAGTTAAAGACGGAAGGGTCTCGGAGTGAACATCACACCCATCATATCACCAGAGGCGCACCTAAAGCAAATAAAAAAAATTAGCTTCTTTCCAGAAACCTTAATAAAGATTCGCCTTGGTGTTTCTGCGTGAGATATGTCAGGCCAATTATGAACTAGACAGCACCAGCATGGGGTCCTCACCCCACCTAGCACGCACAAAACTAGAAAGATTCAGTGGTTTGCAACAAGACTAATCTTGAAGCCGAGGGAACTCAGTTATGAAGAGAATCTATAAGAACTGACCATGACGACTTAAGAAGGGGATGATTTGGAGAGACATGATAACGATATACATGATTCTCAGACTGCATTCACGTGACAATTGCCAGAAAAACATTTAACCGAGTTAGTTAATGGTATCCAAAGCATGAAAGAAAGTTCAAGAGGAAGAAAGTTAAAAAAAAAAGAAAGTCGGTGAGAATTTGATGCGGTGAGAGAATGTGAGAAACAAATATAATTGTGCATAATGATGGAGGAGAGGGAAGCTAAGGATTAGCAGAGAGGATGAATAATAAGGGAGAACACAACTGCTGAGTGGAAGAGTCACGTGTTACACAAAGTTATGTGAGGTGATGTGTGAAGGTGATGTGTGAAGGTGATGTGGAAGGTGATGTGAGGTGATGTGTGAAGGTGATGTGTGAAGGTGATGTGTGAAGGTGATGTGAAGGTGATGTGTGAAGGTGATGTGTGAAGGTGATGTGTGAAGGTGATGTGTGAGGGTGATGTGTGAAGGTGATGTGAAGGTGATGTGAAGATTAAGTGTGAAGATGTGTGAGGGTGATGTGTGAAGGTGATATGTGAAGGTGATGTGTGAAGGTGATATGTGAAGGTGATGTGTGAGGGTGATGTGTGAGTGTGATGTGTGAAGGTGATGTGTAAAGTGATGTGTGAAGGTGATGTGAGTGTGATGTGTGAAAGTGATTGTGAAGGTGATGTGTGAGTGTGATGTGAAAGTGATGTGTGAAGGTGATGTGTGAAGGTGATGTGTGAAGGTGATTGTGAGTGTGATGTTGAAGGTGATGTGTGAAGGTGATGTGTGAAGGTGATGTGTGAAGGTGATGTGTGAGTGTGATGTGTGAATGTGATGTGTAAAGTGATGTGTGAAGGTGATGTGTGAGTGTGATGTGTGAAGATGATGTGGTCAGTATTTACATTTCACAATATATAATTTATAATTCTAATAAAAGCTTCAAGGTGGATTGAGATTGAAAACACAGAGAAGCAAACACGAAGACATGGAAAAATCACAACAAAATTCGTGACTGTAAATATTAAAGAAATACCACAGTGAAAATATTAAATAAAACAAGAGCGCTTTCATGCTTACCACACATCTTCAGTGGAACAAATATACTGCAACATATTTACTAGCAAACATTTTCTTACTTAAATGTAAAGTATAAGAGTGAAATAACTCAGAGAACGGTTGGGATTTGAACCCATGTCGTAGAACTCAGAGGCCAGTGCGTTAACTGCAAGGGATTAAGAATAGAAGTTTATATATTTGGTTTAAAAGTTATGTGTGAGAGGTAGTTAGTAACTGACAAAAGTATTTCTAGGTGGTGTTAGGTAGACCAGCAGGTTACCTGAGTCCCTGTAGCTAGGTGCCTGCTGGTTAACCTACTGGAGGATTGTTATGTATACCTGGGTATTAACCTGGAGGATTGTTATGTATACCTGGGTATTAACCTGGAGGATTGTTATGTATACCTGGGTATTAACCTGGAGGATTGTTATGTATACCTGGGTATTAACCTGGAGGATTGTTATGTATACCTGGGTATTAACCTGGAGGATTGTTATGTATACCTGGGTATTAACCTGGAGGATTGTTATGTATACCTGGGTATTAACCTGGAGGATTGTTATGTATACCTGGGTATTAACCTGGAGGATTGTTATGTATACCTGGGTATTAACCTGGAGGATTGTTATGAATGCGCTAGGATACGTTGTGTATGCATACGTTGTAGTCATTCATCTCTTACATCCAGCGCCTGGCGTCCACCGCCTGGCGTCCAGCGCCTGGAGTCCAGTGTCTGGCATCCAGCGCCTGGAGTCCAGCGCATGGCGTCTCCACAACACATGTGGACACTATTCCTGAACTCTTACAAGAGAGTTGGATGTCAGGTTTGGATGTGCTAGACAGGTTTGGATTCGATGAGGATCCTGGAAGGACCGAAACCTCCGTTAAAATATCTTCTCCATATTATAACTTATGCCTGGTCACACACGGAATTGGGGATATTTCTTTTTCACTTTGCAAAATAAGAGATCAGTGTTTTGGCTCATCAACGTATAAAAAAATAAAGAGAATCTAACTACGATCACATTCAAAGAAAAACGTGATGAAGAATAATAGATACAAGAACTCACAGGAAAGTTCTGGCTGAGAGTGTCCTCAACTCACAGGAAAGTTCTGGCTAGAGTGTCCCTCAACACACAGGAAAGTTCTGGCTGAGAGTGTTCTCAACTCACAGGAAAGTTCTGGCTGAGAGTGTCCCTCAACACACAGGAAAGTTCTGGCTGAGAGTGTCCTCCACACAGGAGAGTTCTGGCTGAGAGTGTCTCTCAACTCTCACCGTCTCAACAAAGTTCTGGCTGAGAGTGTCTCTCAACTCTCACCGTCTCAACAAAGTTCTGGCTGAGAGTGTCTCTCAACTCTCACCGTCTCAACAAAGTTCTGGCTGAGAGTGTCTCTCAACCTCACCGTCTCAACAAAAAGCGGATGCTAGATAATCCCTTTTGAAAATCTTCTTTATAAATGTTCCAAGAGGATCCTAACACTAGAAAGTGTGGCGGAGAATGAGAGGAGGAGCCTTAAGCTCTCTGCACCTCACTATCACAAAGCTCACTAACATTAACCTCTAAATCTCTCTTCTTGAATATTTGAAGAGTGTTGAAACGTTTTGTAAAGACGTAATTTTTAAAAGAACGTTTCTTCAGAGGAAGAAAATCTTGAATTTCTTGGAAATGTTAGGAAAACTGATATTGGTTAATGATTTATTAAACACACACACACACACAGACATGGGACAGGTCCCATGCAGCGCACGACCATGTCACCAAGAGTTATAAGAAAAATAGAGACAATGACCATGTACAAACAGGACCCACAGACACAGAGGAAAAGGCAATGGGAGGAGGAGAGGGAGAAGTCAGCGTTTATTCATGGGCTTCAGGAGAACAAGGGAAGGATACACAATGAAAGACGGCAGGAAGAAAAACAGGAGATTAAAAGCATCGTCAAAAAATAGGCGAGGAGGACATGATGAGATAGTAAATTTTCAGAGAATTGGGGGTACTTGAAAGGGAGAAATCGGCCTGTCAAACTGATTTTCAAGTCAGAAACGGTGTGGAACAGGATCCAACAAGAGAAACCACGGCTGAAGGAATCATCAACATACAAGAGGGTGTTCCTAGACCGACAGCAGCTGAGGGAGAGGACACAGAAACGAAAAAGGCTAGGAAGAGAGACAAGGACAGAGTCAGCAGAGGACAACCAGAGGAGGGCAGAGTAACAAGCGCAAGCCCACAACCAAACACGCTATTCCAACACAACCCACAGTCCACACTTATAGCTCCCACTTCACACTATGCTGTAGAATCCCACAGCACACTGCCAAATCTCCCACCCCCCAGACCCCCCCCAGAACACAGTGTTGGAGAGGAAACTGAAAGTATGGTACACCAACACTGATGGAATAACAAATAAGTGGGAGGAGTGGCACTAAAGAGTCAGAGGCATCACCGGACATCAAGCTCACAGGAATGATAACAGATGCAATCTTTCCAACGGGATATCAGATCCTGAGGAAAGACAGAGGAACAGAGGGGGTGGAGGATTGCACTGCTCATCAAAAACCAATGGTATTTTGATGAGCTGGAGAGAGACAGAAGAAGAAAGAGACTACATAACAGGAACACTTCAGTCTGGAGGTCCCAAGGTGGTAATTGAGTGATGTATAACCCACCACAGAACAGCAGGAGGCCAACGCAAGAATATGATAAGAGTAATAGAGCGATGGTTGACACACTGACTGAAGTGGCCAGAAGGGCGCGTGTGAGCAGGGCAGCTGCTGATTGTGGATGACATCAATCACAAGGACTGGGAGAACCTGGAGCCACATGGGGGCTCAGAAATGTGGAGGGATAAGATGATGGTGGTACTGGAAAACTCATGTACCAACACGTGAAGGACACTACCAGAGAGAGAGGAGAGGATGAACCAGCAAGACTGGACCTAGTATTCACCTTGAGAAGTGCAGATATTGAGGACATCACATATGAAAGACCCTGAAGGGATGTGTGACGGTGATGTGTGAATGTGATGTGTGAAGGTGATGTGTAAAGGTGATGTGTGAGGGTTGATGTGTGAGGGGTTCCACAGGGGTCAGTCCTAGGACCGGTGCTATTTCTGGTATTTGTGAACGACATGAGGGAAGGAATAAACACAGAAGTGTCCCTGTTTGCAGATGATGTGAAGTTGATGAGAAGAATTCAATCGGACGAGGACCAGGCAGAACTACAAAGGGACCTGGATAGGCTGCAGGTCTGGTCTAGAAACTGGCTCCTGGAGTTCCACCCCACCAATTGCAAAATCAGGGAAGATCGGGGAAAGGCAGAGAAGACCGCAGACGGAGTACAGTCTAGGGGGCCAGATCCTACAAATATCCCTCAAGGAAAAGGATTTTGGGGTGAGTATAACACCAGGCACATTTCCTGAAGCGCACATCAACCAAATAACTGCTGCAGCATACCAGCGCCTAGCAAACCTAGGAACAGCATTCCGACATCTCAATAAGGAATCGTTCAGGACCCTGTACACTGTGTACGTTAGGCCCAAATTGGAGTATGCAGCACCAGTTTGGAACCCACACCTAGTTAAGCACGTAAGAAAATTAGAGAAAGTGCAAAGGTTTGCAACAAGACTAGTCCTGGAGCTAAGGGGTATCTCCTACTAGGAGAGGTTAAGGGAAATCAACCTGATGACACTGCAGGACAGGAGAGATAGGGAAGATATGATAACGACATATAAAATACTGAGAGGAATCGACAAGGTGGACAGAGACAGGATGTTCCAGAGATGGGACACAGCAACAAGGGGACACAGTTAAAGTTGAAGACTCAGATGAATCACAGGGATGTTAGGAAGTATTTCTTCGGTCACAGAGTTGTCAGGAAGTAGAACAGTCTGGGAAGTGACCCTTCAGCGACAAGTAAGTGAACACTAATAGGTGAGTATACATTCATTCAGATACACAAACATAAAATCACACAATAACTTGCAAACACACTCACACACACACACTCACACACACACACACACACACACACACACACACACACACACACACACACATCAAGGTGTTTTCCGAGGAAATAAGAACATTTCCCAGAGAAGTATAGAGAACAACAACGATAACTAAACACAGTACACACAACAGAAGAGGTGAAGGAACCCACATGTCTCTGTGGGTTGTGAGAGCAGGAGCAGAGGCGCTGTGTGACACCACTCACCAAGTCTACTAGTCTATGCTAGAGAGAAATCACCCCTATCTCTCTGGTATCTCTAGAGGTACGTTTAGAAAATTCTATGGCACTGCAGTCTATGAATAATATTCTTTGAAACATAGATAAAGATTAAGGTTGGTATTATGAACACAAGTGTAGACTACTGGCCTGCACCTGACAGTAGTATGATATCCAACTAGGAACCAGCAAGAAGATAGCAGAGAAAATAAATAATTGTATTTCTCACCAAAATATGCAGGTATTTACAGTGCATGTATAGTCTATGTGCAGTATTTACAATTATGTAAACACAAGACTCAGTGAGAACCATTGCGGCCAGCAGGGAAGGTAAATCCGCCATGACTGCTTCACGGGGTGTACCCCATCGCTTCACAGCTTTGTGGGCTTCCTTATGATTGGCTGGTTGAACCAAGGTACTGGTTTAACAAGGGGGAGGGGGCTCCAGATCCTTTTATTCTTAGCACCTGGTTCACTGGTTGGGAGGCAGCCTATATGTGTGTGTGACATACGCTGAATAACATACTTTAAGCATGGCACAGCTGGTAACTTAAAACTGATGAATCTCCTTGTTTGTTCAGTGATGATCTTGAACACTGTACTCTTGGTGTACATGATGGGGTGTACCTGATTTGGGTACGTGACAAGGTGTACATGAAAGAGTGTACATGATCGGATGTACGTGAAGGGGTTTACGTGATGGGGTGTACGTGATAGAGTGTACGTGATGGGGTGTACATGATGGAGTGTACATAATGGGGTGTACATGATGGGGTGTACATGATAGGGTGTACATGATAGGGTGAACGTGATGGGGTGTAGGTGATTGGGGTACGTGATTTGGTGTACGTGACGGGTGTACATGGGTGTTCGTGATGAGGTGTTCGTGATGGGGTGTACATGATACAGTGTACGTGATGGGGTGTACGTAATGTAGTGTACATGATGGGGTGTACGTGATGGAGTGTACATGATGGAGTGTACGTGATGGGGTGTACATGATGGGGGCGTATACGGTGCATATTCTGTAAAAGAATCAATAACCACACTCAGCTACCACACTCAACCACACTCTACAACCACACTCAACCGCCTCTACAACCACACTCAACCACACACTATTACCACACTCAACCACACTCTTCAACCACACTCAACCACACTCTTCAACCACACTCTACAACCACTCACAGCCCTCACTACAACCACTCACAGTCACTCTCACAACCACTCTACAACCACACTCTACAGCCACACCTAGCCACACTTATAAACACTACACACAGACGTAACACCCAAGACTGTGTTACAACACCACAGCCACACAACACAAGCACTCGTTAGATGAAACATAAACGACATTTAGCGTTTATCGTTAAACCTTCTGTTAGATATTAAAGTATTTCTGACTTGTGGTAAACAAGTGACGCAGCCTTAATAACTCTCCTGTTGTTCATTAAACGTTAACCAACCTATTGTCCCAGCAGGCAGAGGTTACAAGACTATCCTCAAGGAACAGTCCTCACTACGTTCCTCAAGGAACAGTCCTCACTACGTTCCTCAAGGAACAGTCCTCACTATAGGTCTCACTACAGTCCTCAAGAAACAGTCCTCATTACAGTCCTCACTACAGTCCTCAAGGAACAGTCCTCACTACAGTCCTCACTACAGTTCTCAAGAAACAGTCCTCAAGAAACAGTCCTCAAGAAACAGTCCTCACTACATTCCTCACTACAGTCCTCAAGAAACAGTCCTCAAGGAACAGTCCTCAAGAAACAGTACTCACTACAGTCCTTACTACAGTCCTCAAGGAACAGTCCTCATTACAGTCCTCAAGGAACAGTCCTCACTACAGTCCTCACTACAGTCCTATCTAGAGTCCTCAAGGAACAGTCCTCACTACAGTCCTCAAAGAACAGTCCTCAAGGAACAGTCCTTACTACAGTCCTCAAGGAACAGTCCTCAAGAAACAGTCCTCACTACAGTCCTCCTACAGTCCTCAAGGAACAGTCTTCAAGAAACAGTCCTCACTACAGTCCTTACTACAGTCCTCAAGGAACAGTCCTCATTACAGTCCTCGAAGAACCGTCCTCAAGGAACAGTCCTCACTCAGTCCTCAAGAAACAGTCCTCATTACAGTCCTCAAAGAATAGTCCTCACTACAGTCCTCAAGGAAAGTCCTCACTACAGTCCTCAAGAAACAGTCCTCATTACAGTCCTCAAGGAATAGTCCCTCACTACAGTCCTCAAGGAACAGTCCTCACTACAGTCCTCAAGGAACAGTCCTCACTACAGTCCTCACTACAGTCCTCAAGGAACAGTCCTTATTTCAGTCCTCGAAGAACAGTCCTCAAGGAACAGTCCTCACTACAGTCCTCAAGAAACAGTCCTCATTACAGTCCTCAAGGAACAGTCCTTACTACAGTCCTCAAGGAACAGTCCTCAAGAAACAGTCCTCACTACAGTCCTCACTACAGTCCTCAAGGAACAGTCCTCAAGAAACAGTCCTCACTACAGTCCCTTCACAGTCCTCAAGGAACAGTCCTCATTACAGTCCTCGAAGAACCGTCCTCAAGGAACAGTCCTCACTACAGTCCTCAAGAAACAGTCCATTACAGTCCTCAAGGAATAGTCCTCACTACAGTCCTCAAGGAACAGTCCTCACTACAGTCCTCAAGAAACAGTCCTCATTACAGTCCTCAAGGAATAGTCCTCACTACAGTCCTCAAGGAACAGTCCTCACTACAGTCCTCAAGGAACAGTCCTCACTACAGTCCTCACTACAGTCCTCAAGGAACAGTCCTCACTACAGTCCTCAAGGAACAGTCCTCACTACAGTCCTCACTACAGTCCTCACTACAGTCCTCAAAGGGAAAAGTCCTCACTACAGTCCTCACACAGTCCTCAAGGACCTCATAAATCATTATACCTTCCTGGCAGGGTGCATTCGGGGTCAGCCACGTGTCTCCTTGCCAGACAGGTGAATTCCCCTGTTGTCAGGGGAAATACAAGGTGATGCATGAAGGCAATGTTGAAAATACCTGTGTATTGCCACACAAGGTGGTAGCAACATGACAGGTGCTACCACCTGCAGGGAAGACTGAAGTTGTAGCAGTTGTTTTGGCAGGTGTTTTCTTCGAGAAAGAGATATTACAGCTGTTTATATCAGAATTTTCAGATGTGATCAGTCAGACTGTTTTTAGTGATACAGGTTCAGACACTAACTTTCACAAACGTCGCTGCCCAACACCACACAGATGATTGAACTCTATGTCATTTTCACGTAATTTGGAAAACGTGTTAAGTTTTTTTATATATAGAAATATTAAGAAAGGACACAAGTGAGCTAATGTGACATTTTATTGTGGCACGTTTGCTCACCAGGAGCTTTGTCAAGCCGTTACAGCTTGACAAAGCTCCTGGCGAGGAAACGTTGCCACAATCAAATGTCACATTAATTGCACTTTTGTCCTCTTACATAACATATTATGTGTAATTCTATATTCTATATATATATATATATATATATATATATATATATATATATATATATATATATATATATATATATATTCAAAACTCGCTATATACACTGAAATAATACAATTAAAACAGTTTTTATGTATCCGTGAAAAACAGAAGTTATAATTAGATAACAAAACATTTCTCATTAGCAGTGACGTTAATGGTTTGTGGGATCCACCAAGGTAACGAAGCCAGCTGTCCCTTGTCCACCCATCAGTACGTTACCTTCACTAGGTAACGAAGCCAGCTGTCCCTTGTGTACCCATCAGTACGTTACCTTCACTAGGTAACGAAGCCAGCTGTCCCTTGTGTACCCATCAGTACGTTACCTTCACTAGGTAACGAAGCCAGCTGTCCCTTGTGTACCCATCAGTACGTTACCTTCACTAGGTAACGAAGCCAGCTATCCCTTGTCTACCCATCAGTACGTTACCTTCACTATGTAACGAAGCCAGCGGTCCCTTGTCCACCCATCAGTACGTTACCTTCACAAGGTAACGAAGCCAGCTGTTCCTTGTGTACCCATCAGTACGTTACCTTCACTAGGTAAGGAAGCCAGCTGTCCCTTGTCTACGCATCAGTACGTTATCTTCACAAGGTAACGAAGCAAGCTGTCGCTTGTCCACCCATCTGTACGTTACCTTCACCTGATTAATGTTCACATGTTCCCTGATTAATGTTCACATGTTCCCCTGATTAATGTTCACATGTTCCTCTGATTAATGTTCACATGTTCCCCTGATTAATGTTCATATGTTCCCCTGATTAATGTTCTCAGTATTTAGTGTGAATATCTGAACGGTCTTTTTCAGATATTTATAATTGTATTATATATAATAATAATTGTATTAAGTATAATAATTGTATTATGTATAATAATAATTGTATTAAGTATTTTGTATAGGCTTGTATCAAGAAATGACAGGTACAGAACAGGTAGTTAATGTGGTAGGACGTCAGCAGCTGACAGCCCATCCCTTCAGCAGGCGTATGACTCAACTTCACTGGCTGGCTGCAGGCAGCCAGAGCTCACTGTGTTCCACAGGCAGCAACACGGCTACAGTAGAGCTCTCCTGTACCACAACAGGGCAAGGTGACCCGAAAGAGAAAAACGTTCACCATCATTCACTCCATCACTGTCTTGCCAGAGGCATGCTTACTCTACAGTTATAAAACTGCAACATTAACACCCCTCCTTCAGAGTGCATACACTGTACTTCCCATTTCCAGGACTCAAGTCCTGAATGCCGGTTTCCCTGAATCCCTTTATAAATGTTACCTTGCTCACACTCCAACAGCATGCCAAGTCCTAAAAACAATTTGCTTCCATTCACTCTTATCTAACATGTTTACGCATGCTTGCTAGACGTCCAAGCCCCTCTCTCACAAATCCACCTTTACCCACTCTCTCCAACTTTTCCTAGGCCGACCCCTACCCCGCCTTTCTTCTACTACAGATTTATACACTATTGAAGTCATTCTATTTTGTTCCTTCCTCTCTACATGTCCCAACCACCTCAACAACCCCTCTTCAGCTCTCTGGATAATAGTTTTGGTAATCCCGCACCTCCTCGTAATTTCCAAACTACGGATTCTCTGCATTATATTCACACCACACATTGCCCTCAGACATGACATCTCCACTGCCTCCAGCCTTCTCCTTGTTGCAACATTCACCACATATGTTTCACACCCATCTTCAGTTTTATTACCACATTTTATGTGGTCGTTTTTCTGATGTGATTGTGAAGCATTTTCGGCTCAGATTCGGATATTGATACTATGGGATTCTCCATCTGTTCCTCAGTTCTCAATCTTGAATCTTTCTTTCTATATATTTTCTATGTTCTTGCACTTTCGTGCAATGATATTTCCCATCATCTCTTCTTATTCGTGTGGGCTTAAAGTTGTCCCAACATTCTCTGGTAAGGAAGTCCGTCATCTCCTACTCTGACTTCCTTTCACTTCCCTTCCACTGCATCTCTCCCGGGAATTCTCTCATCTCTGCACAGTTCCCTCTTGAAACCTCGGTTCTCCCTCCCACCACCTGCTATTTTACTCCCTCAATGTTTACTTCCACAAGTTATCTAAAATCACCACCATATTGACATTGGCATCAGTTTCGCCCATAACAGTTACACTTACAGTGAATGTGAGATTAAGTGGTGGTGGCTCTTCCTCTCTATCTTTGTTTGTGTTTAATAGACTAACATAAAACTTTCCATAACAGCTTCCATCATTATAGTTCTCCACATTTCTGGGCCACAATTTGGGTCCGAATTCTCCCAGCTCTTTTAATTCAAAATGAAATCTCTCATTATTAGTACCATGTAGCGACAGATTAAATAATATTATTTTCGTATGTCAAACAACACGACTGTTTCTATGGATGAAGTTGAATGCGGTGGATAATATACATTACTCGTTTTTTTAGGAAAATGATTATGGAGTGAGTTAAGTGACCCTAATTGAAATATCACAGTTTGTTTATTAAGTGAGAAAGGACGGCTTGTGTTTCTGGGAACGTCGCCTGTCAGCGTAATTGTGTTAGAGATGAAAGCAATGATATTTTGGTGATTAATGTGGAGAATTTAAGTCCGAATACAACCCATGCGAGGACATGTACAGTGCTAAAACCAGTGTGCATATATTACTGTGGATCATATAATGTTCTTGAGCATTTTACTGGGAAGAACATCAAGAAAGGTCTCAGACCATTTTACTGGGAAGAACACCAAGATAAGGTCTCAGACCATTTTACTGGGAAGAACACCAAGAAAAGGTCTCAGACCATTTTACTGGGAAGAACACCAAGAGAAGGTCTCAGACAATTTTATTGGGAAGAACACCAAGAGGTCTGAGACCATTTTACTGGGAAGAACACCAAGAAAAGGTCTCAGACCATTTTACTGGGAAGAACACCAAGAGAAGGTCTCATACAATTTTATTGGGAAGAACACCAAGAGGTCTCAGACCATTTTACTGGGAAGAACACCAAGAAAAGGTTTCAGACCATTTTACTGGGAAGAACACCAAGAGAAGGTCTCAGACCATTCTACTGGGAAGAACACCGAGAGAAGGTCTCAGACCATTCAACTGGGAAGAACACCGAGAGAAGGTCTCAGATCATTCTACTGGTAAGAACACAAAGGGAAGGTCTCAGACCATTTTACTGGGAAGAACACCAAGGGAAGGTCTCAGACCATTTTACTGGGAAGAACACCAAGGGAAGGTCTCAGACCATTTTACTGGGAAGAACACCAAGGAAGGTCTCAGACCATTTTACTGGGAAGAACACCAAGGGAAGGTCTCAGACCATTTTACTGGGAAGAACACCAAGGGAAGGTCTCAGACCATTTTATTGGTAAGAAAACCAAGGGAAGGTCTCAGACCATTTTACTGGGAAGAACACCAAGGGAAGGTCTCAGACCATTTTACTGGGAAGAACACCAAGGGAAGGTCTCAGACCATTTTACTGGGAAGAACACCAAGGGAAGGTCTCAAACCATTTTACTGGGAAGAACACCAAGGGAAGGTCTCAGACCATTCATCATGGGATAACGCTAAACCCCCTGGCAGATAAAACGCTTCTTTGCCTCAAAACATAATCTTAAAACATAATAGATGCCTCAGAAAGCATTTAAAATTTCTTTTGATATTCTTGTTCTCTGCTTTGCAGTCTACAATATATATACTGAAATATATGACATATATTAAAAAAATATTTATTTATGAATAAATCTACAGTTTAGAAATGGAATAAGATGAGGCGAACGTTGAATACCTTAGTTGAAGAACATATTAGCAAGACTTAGGAATATTTTGTGTTGGAATCTTAAGAATAAGCAAGTGTTGTACATGTGTCTTATTCTTTAACTTGTCGGTACTGTGTACCTTTAATGTAATGAAGTGGACACTGATAGTGTGTTCATGACCAGTGGAACAAGTACTAGGTAGTCACTGATAGTGTGTTCATGACCAGTGGAACAAGTACCAGGGGAACACTGATAGTGTGTTCATGCCCAGTGGAACAAGTACTAGGTAGTCACTGATAGTGTGTTCATGACCAGTGGAACAAGTACCAGGGGAACACTAATAGTGTGTTCATGCCCAGTGGAACAAGTACTAGGTAGTCACTGATAGTGTGTTCATGACCAGTGGATCAAGTACTATGTAGTCACTGATAGTGTGTTCATGACCAGTGGAACAAGTACTAGGTGGACACTGATAGTGTGTTCATGACCAGTGGAACAAGTACCAGGGGAACACTGATAGTGTGTTCATGAAAAGTGGAACAAGAACTAGGTGAACATTGATAGTGTGTTCATGACCAGTGGAACAAGAACTAGGTGGACACTGATAGTGTGTTCATGACCAGTGGAACAAGCACCAGGGGAACATAGTGATGATGGTGACTGTGGGAGAGAGAAAACACCACTACAGCGACACTGACACAAATGCAACAGGCCAAACTGTAACACAGACGAAGCACAAATAATTAAATGGATCAACGTGAAATAAGAGAGTAAACAATGGGCAGCTATGACACTGTTGACCACCAGACAGGAATACTTAGACACGTATATCAGGGATTAACTGGAACTCTCAAGGTAAATACACTGACAGCGAAAGATATGTCAGTGTATGTATCCTGTGTTTCTTAGTCTGTTAAGCTTAGTTCATAAGCTGGTCCAGGTCGGACCGAAACGTCCTCATAAGTATTATTCTGTGCGGGTTATCTGTGTATTATTCCAGTCACGGTATTGTTCCTCTAAATTCTCCATTAAGCTTAAGTAACTGGTGTAAAAAATCCCAGGAAGACAACGCCAGGTAACAGTTACTTAGAAAGAAAGTAACATTTACAATTAAACCAAGAGACCTCGAGAGTAAACAAACTCTATCATACTCATTATTTGCTTTTTAAATCTGCTAATGCAAACATCAGTGAAGTACACATCAGTGAAGTCCACATCAGTGGCGTACACATCAGTGAAGTCCACATCAGTGAAGTCCACATCAGTGAAGTCCACATCAGTGAAGTACACATCAGTGACGTACACATCAGTGACGTACACATCAGTGAAGTACACATCAGTGTACTTCATCAGTGAAGTCCACATCAGTGAAGTACACATCAGTGAAGTCCACATCACTGAGGTACACATCAGTGAAGTACACATCAGTGAAGTACACATCAGTGAGTAGCACACCAGTGAAGTACACATCAGTGAAGTACACATCAGTGAAGTACACATCAGAGAGGTACACATCAGTGAGGTACACACCAGTGAAGTACACATCAGTGAAGTACTCATCAGTGAAGTACACATCAGAGGTACACACCAGTGAAGTACACATCAGTGAAGTACACATCAGTGAAGTACACATCAGAGAGGTACACACCAGTGAAGTACACATCAGTGAAGTACACATCAGTGAAGTACACATCAGAAGCGTAAAAATCTTTCATCACATGAGAGATGAAATGAAATTTCATCTCACTAGAGCACCAGAGCCACAAGCAACTTAACACTAGAGCACCAGAGCCACAAGCAACTTAACACTAGAACACCAGAGCCACAAACAACTTAACACTAGAGCACCGGAACCACAAGCAACTTAACACTAGAGCACCAGAGCCACAAGCAACTTAACACTAGAGCACCAGAGCCACAAGCAACTTAACACTAGAGCACCAGAGCCACAAGCAACTTAACACTAGAGCACCAGAGCCACAAGCAACTTAACACTAGAGCACCGGAGCCACAAACAACTTAACACTAGAGCACCGGAGCCACAAGCAACTTAACACTAGAACACCAGAGCCACAAGCAACTTAACACTAGAGCACCAGAGCCACAAGCAACTTAACACTAGAGCACCGGAGCCACAAGCAACTTAACACTAGAACACCGGAGCCACAAGCAACTTAACACTAGAGCACCGGAGCCACAATCAACTTAACACTAGAGCACTGGAGCCACAAGCAACTTAACACTAGAGCACCGGAGCCACAAGCAACTTAACACTAGAGCACCGGAGCCACAAGCAACTTAACACTAGATCACCGGAGCCAAAAGCAACTTAACACTAGAGCACCGGAGCCACAAGCAACTTAACACTAGAGCACCAGAGCCACAAGCAACTTAACACTAGAGCACCAGAGCCACAAGCAACTTAACACTAGATCACCAGAGCCACAAGCAACTTAACACTAGAGCACCAGAGCCACAAGCAAATTAACACTAGAGCTCCGGAGCCACAAGTAACTTAACACTAGAGCACCGGAGCCACAAGCAACTTAACACTAGAGCACCAGAGCCACAAGCAACTTAACACTAGAGCACCGGAGCCACAAGCAACTTAACACTAGAGCACCAAAGCCACAAGCAACTTAACACTAGAGCACCAGAGCCACAAACAACTTAACACTAGAGCACCGGAGCCACAAACAACTTAACACTAGAGCACCAGAACCACAAACAACTTAACACTAGAGCACCAGAGCCACAAATAATTTAACACTAGAGCACCGGAGCCACAAACAACTTAACACTAGAGCACCGGAGCCACAAACAACTTAACACTAGAGCACCGGAGCCACAAGCAACTTAACACTAGAGCACCGGAGCCACAAATAACTTAACACTAGAGCACCGGAGCCACAAGCAACTTAACACTAGAGCACCAGAGCCACAAGCAACTTAACACTAGAGCACCAGAGCCACAAGCAACTTAACACTAGAGCACCAGAGCCACAAGCAACTTAACACTAGAGCACCGGAGCCACAAGCAACTTAACACTAGAGCACCAGAGCCACAAGCAACTTAACACTAGAGCACCGGAGCCACAAGCAACTTAACACTAGAGCACCAGAGCCACAAGCAACTTAACACTAGAGCACCAGAGCCACAAGCAACTTAACACTAGAGCACCAGAGCCACAAGCAACTTAACACTAGAGCACCGGAACCACAAGCAACTTAACACTAGAGCACCAGAGCCACAAGCAACTTAACACTAGAGCACCAGAGCCACAAGCAACTTAACACTGGAGCGCCGGAGCCACAAGCAACTTAACAAAGAGCACCGGAGCCACAAGCAACTAAAGTGCCGCTGCATTACACTTATGTTCCCCGAGACACTTATTATTCAGTGAAGTTTTCCTGGAAGTAGGAGAGACGGCACTTACTGAGAGTCCAGCCACTTGTTCCTGATCTCATTTAAGTGGTAAGTTGATGATGAACAAACAGAACACTGCTAATTCATGATGATAAACAGATTGAACATTTACTTCAGGATGAACAAATAAAACATTGTTACTACAGGATGATGAACAAATAAAACATTGTTACTACAGGATGATGAACAAATAAAACATTGTTACTACAGGATGATGAACAAATAAAACATTGTTACTACAGGATGATGAACAAATAAAACATTGTTACTACAGGATGATGAACAAATAAAAAATTGTTACTACAGGATGATGAACAAATAAAACATTGTTACTACAGGATGATGAACAAATAAAACATTGTTACTACGGGATGATGAACAAATAAAACATTGTTACTACGGGATGATGAACAAATAGATCTTCAAGGAGAATATTCGGTATTAATAAAAAATAACTGGGATCGGTATTTCGTCTGCGGACGAGCGCAGTCGCGCAGAAAGCAGCCACGCGCAGCGCACTACACATTAACTCAGAGGTTTTGGGTCTGTCGAGTCGCAGATTTGCTACATCTTGACCTTTTAATTAATATTGTGTATTAATTGAAATTCTGATATACTATCTCCGGATGTTATGTGTACACACGTGTGTATATATTGCATATTTGTTCACAATGTACATGTGTGCGTATCTGCTGTACTTGTACATGTGATGTAGGTCACTGAAGTACCGAGTGGTTCATATTAGTGAGAATAATGTTCGGTAGTAAGTCAGCGGGAAATGGTTGGTGTATTTGTGAAGCATGTCAGTGTTTGTTGAGTCTGGCTGGGTGAGGCAGTGATAACAGCCTCCTCCAGCCTCCAGCCTCCAGCCTCCAGCCTCCAGCCTCACGCATTAACAATTTATTGAGACATAAACGGTTTAAATGGACGGTTTGCTGGCTCCCTTGTCTTCATGCTGTGTACACACGCAGATATTTATGCAGACACACTCACACACACACTCACACTCACACTGAAACAGTCACACGCAGCACTGTAATCCCAGTCACACGCAGCACGGTAATCTCAGTCACACGCACCACGGTAAAAGAGATGGTAAATCCGGTCTCACAAATCTACTCGAGTTCTTTAATATGTTGTTGTTGTAGATTCGCCGGTATAATCGCCTGGCCCGGGTCTTTCCAAGAGGTGGCCCGGCCTTGGCTCCTGACGACGGAGTGTCTCAGATTAATGTCTGCCATGGGAGGAGGTACAAGTACCTCCTCATCGTCTGGGGACACCTATCCCCGGGCCTAGCCCCATTTCCGCCCCCACGGGGCTCGGAGGAAGAAGCTAGGAACCTTTGGCTGCCACAAACCACCCCTACACTGGGCTCGAAGGGTGTGGCAGCTGCATAGCAGCAGACGATGTCAGGAGGTGCAAAGGCAGCAATCACTACAGAATCCTTTTGGAGCCACACCCCAGCTTTGGGCCGAAGCCCGAGCGCTGGGGAAGCTCGAGAATGCCTCTTGTTATGTGTGCTGCTGCTACTTCACTTGTCCGGGCACTCTGTTCTTTAACAAGGTAAGGAAAGTTAAGGCAGGAGAGAGGAATGCATATACTGTATATTTTCAGACCGAGACAAAACCTAAAGGAATAGGCAGGAACAACAGGTAAAGCACCAGAGAGATAATCACAGAATACATAACAGGAATGAGCGAGTAATTTTCAGGGAGGAGGTGTCGGAGTGGGCGAGTGTGACGAGTGGGGTTCCACAATTGTCAGTACTTGGTTCAGAGAGATGAGAGACTACGATGTGAGAAAGGTGTATGATTGTTCTGACAAGTGTCTCAGAGTTCAACACCAGCAAATGAAAGTTTATGAAATTCTAGAATGGTAAAAACGATCTGAAACATGGTACTTGTTTCATGATTTCATTAATATATAGACTGCTCGTGAAGGCTGGTAGGTTTCAAGCATTCTCTGACAAACCTCAATTTTTAAATTAAAAATCTAAAAAAATTTAGTTTAAATATTTTTACATGAAAAAAAAAAATATTATTTGACATTCTTTTCCCATAAAATTTAACTGCAGCAGCATTATTAGCTAAAAAATGAAGTTCGTCAGAAAATGCTACAAGCCTCCAGGATGAGGTTGAAATTAGTCTGTGAGGTTCCATGACCACGTATGTCCTTGCACCAGGGAAAACACTCTCAGTGCTGCTGGGGGCGCCTGGTGTTTGAGGATTTGTGGTCCAGTGGAGAGAGTGATGCCTTCTTTTGTTCAGTTCACACAGTGCTGACCAGCCACAGTTCTGTTAATGATATATATAATTATGTAGTGACGAACAAGCCGAACCGGCGAGTTAAGCCTAAAAAGTGGGGGAATATTTCTGCCTAATAAACAGAGATTTTTTTTTTTACAATAAATCTGCGAACATTCTATTTACATATTAATACATATGTATGTATATATGTATACACATATATGTATACATATATATATGCATACATATGTATACATATTTATATATATATACATATATTAATTCTATTTATATGTGTATAAAGTATGTACGCATAAAACACTTTCAGTAAGTGTAAACTGAGTGTAATAATAACTATAGGTCCAGGAGATATAACACAACGGATCACTGATGGAGATTAAAGTGGTGAAAGTGTTAAAAGTGGTTTGAGTGTGATGGTCCTTGGTCAAACAGCCTCCCAGGATGATCAATACAAAGTGTCCAGAAGATTAATAGTGTTTTCATTCATTTTTCACCTGATACTCTTTTCTCCATCCTGTCCCCCAAACCTTTTAAGTCCGAACTTTAATTACCTCAAGATTTGTCCAGTTTTTCGTGTGTCCAGTTGCTAAAGACTGGGAAACAAGTATTTACCCGGACATTAGTGTGTTTGTCTCTCTTTGATAGACGTTGATTTCCTCTCTGGATAAACCTTTGTTAGTTAAGCTGGTTTACAACCTCGTAACTACACTAGTCAACAATACTTGAATTTCTAAGACAAGAATTAAAAACTGGGTGTATATGGTGTAAAGAGATACAACCTGTCTGTGTATCATACATCGTCAGCTCTCTGTGTATACATCGTTAGCTCTTTGTGTATACATCGTCAGCTCTCTGTGTATACATCGTCAGCTCTTTGTGTATACATCGTCAGTTCTCTGTGTATACATCGTCCGCTCTTTGTGCATACATCGTCAGCTCTCTCTGTATACATCATCACCTCTTTGTGTATACATCGTTAGCTCTCTGTGTATACATCTTCAGCTCTTTGTGTATACATCGACAGCTCTCTGTGCATACAACGTCAGCTCTCTGTGTATACATCGTGAGCTCTCTGCGTATACATGATCAGCTCTATGTATACATAGTCTGATCTGTGTATACATCAACAAAATAATACAGAAAGGAAGAATCAGGTGACAGAAAATAAAAATAAACGTTCTGATATAAGACAGAATTTCAGGGACAAAAATGAGAAAACTTTATTATCAAGGACAAAATTAAAGGAATTAACCAGACTTTTGAAACATGCAAAAAAAAAAAAAAAAACAATAAAAACAGTTTTTAAACAAAAGACAAAACAAAACAGTTTATGAGAAGGAGATGGATAAATCTGGAAGAAAAAGCTTGTTTTAAGAAGAAGACAGGAAGTGTGCCATCCCAGGGAAGACAGAAAGTGTGCCATCCCAGGGAAGACAGGAAGTGTGCCATCCCAGGAAAGACAGGAAGTGTGCCATCCCAGGAAAGAGAGGAAGTGTGCCATCCCAGGGAAGACAGGAAGTGTGCCATCCCAGGGAAGACAGGAAGTGTGCCATCCCAGGTAGACAGGAAGTGTGCCATCCCAGGAAGAGGAAATGTGCCATCCCAGGGAAGACAGGAAGTGTGCCATCCCAGGGAAGACATGAAGTGTGCCATCCCAGGAAAGACAGGAAGTGTGCCATCCCAGGGAAGAGAGGAAGTGTGCCATCCCAGGGAAGACAGGAAGTGTGCCATCCCAGGGAAGACAGGAAGTGTGCCATCCCAGATAGACAGGAAGTGTGCCATCCCAGGAAAGACAGGAAGTGTGCCATCCCAGGGAAGATAGGAAGTGTGCCATCCCAGGGAAGACAGGAAGTGTGCCATCCCAGGGAAGACAGGAAGTGTGCCATCCCAGGGAAGACAGGAAGTGTGCCATCCCAGGTAGACAGGAAGTGTGCCATCCCAGGGAAGACAGGAAGTGTGCCATCCCAGGAAAGACAGGAAGTGTGCCATCCCAGGGAAGAGAGGAAGTGTGCCATCCCAGGGAAGACAGGAAGTGTGCCATCCCAGGGAAGACAGTAAGTGTGCCATCCCAGGTAGACAGGAAGTGTGCCATCCCAGGGAAGAGAGGAAGTGTGCCATCCCAGGGAAGACAGGAAGTGTGCCATCCCAGGGAAGACAGGAATTGTGCTATCCCAGGTAGACAGGAAGTGTGCCATCCTAGGAAAGACAGGAAGTGTGCCATCCCAGGGAAGAGAGTAAGTGTGCCATCCCAGGGAAGACATGAAGTGTGCCATCCCAGGGAAGACAGGAAGTGTGCCATTCCAGGGAAGACAGGAAGTGTGCCATCCCAAGGAAGACAGGAAGTGTGCCATCCCAGGGAGACAGAAAGTGTGCCATTCCAGGAAGACAGGAATTGTGCCATCCCAGGGAGGACAGGAAGTGTGCCATCCCAGGAAAGACAGGAAGTGTGCCATCCCAGGGTAGACAGGAAGTGTGCCATCCCAGGGAGGACAGGAAGTGTGCCATCCCAGGGAAGACAGGAAGTGTGCCATCCAGGGGAAGACAGGAAGTGTGCCATCTCAGGGAAGACAGGAAGTGTGCCATCCCAAGGAAAACAGGAAGTGTGACATCCCAGGGGAGACAGGAAGTGTGCCATCCCAGGGAAGACAGGAAATGTGCCATCCCAGGGAAGAGAGGAAGTGTGCCATCCCAGGGAAGACAGGAAGTGTGCCATCCCAGGGAAGACAGGAAGTGTGCCATCCCAGGGAAAACAGGAAGTGTGCCATCCCAGAAAGACAGGAAGTGTGCCGTCGCAGGGAAGAGAGGAAGTGTGCCATCCCAGGGAAGACAGGAAGTGTGCCATCCCAGGGAAGACAGGAAGTGTGCCATCCCAGGGAAAACAGGAAGTGTGCCATCCCAGAAAGACAGGAAGTGTGCCGTCGCAGGGTAGACAGGAAGTGTGCCATCCGAGGAAGACAGGAAGTGTGCGATCCCAGGATAGACAGGAAGTGTGCTATCCCAGGGTTGACAGGAAGTGTGCCATCCCAGGGAAGACAGAAAGTGTGCCATCCCAGGGTAGACAGGAAGTGTGCCATCCCAGGAAGACAGGAAGTGTGCCATCCGAGGGTAGACAGGAAGTGTGCCATCCCAGGGAAGACAGGAAGTTTGCCATCCCAGGGTAGACAGGAAGTGTGCCATCCCAGGAAGACAGGAAGTGTGCCATCCCAGGGTAGACAGGAAGTATGCCATCCCAGGAAGACAGGAAGTGTGCCAACCCAAGGAAGACAGGAAGTATGCCATCCCAGGGTAGGCAGGAAGTGTGCCATCCCAGGGTAGACAGGAAGTGTGCCATCCCAGGGGAGACAGGAAGGGTGCCATCCCAGGGAAGACAAGAAGTGTGCCATCCCAGCGGAGACAGGAAGTGTGCCATCCCACGGAAGACAGTTGTGTGCCATCCCAGGGATGGCACATCCCAGGTAGACAGGAAGTGTGCCATCCCAAGGAAGACAGGAAGTGTGCCATCCCAAGGAAGACAGGAAGTGTGCCATCCCAGGGAGACAAAGTGTGCCATCCCAGGAAAGACAGGAAGTGTGCCATCCCAGGGAGGACAGAGTAGACAGGGAGTGTGCCATCCCAGGGTATACAGGAAATGTGCCATCCCAGGGTAGACAGGAAGTGTGCCATCCCAGAGAAGACAGGAAGTGTGACATCCCAGGGTAGACAGGAAGTGTGCCATCCCATTGTAGACAGGAAGTGTGCCTTCCCATCGACGGCAGGAAATGTGCCATCCCAGAGCAGGCAGGAAGTGTGCCATCCCAGGGAAGACAGGAAGTGTGCCATCCCAGGGAAGACAGGAAGTGTGCCATCCCATGAAAGACAGGAAGTGTGCCATCCCAGGGTAGACAGGAAGTGTGCCATCCCAGGGTAGACAGGAAGTGTGCCATCCCAGGGTAGACAGGAAGTGTGCCATCCCTGGGTAGACAGGAAGTGTGCCATCCCAGGGACTTAGCAGAGACTCAAAGAAAACGTTAATATCGAGGTGTAAGCGAGTGCAAGAAAGAGGCTTTAAAAATTGAAATAATAAGAGAGAGAGCGAGAGAGAGAGAGAGAGCGAGAGAGAGAGAGGAGAGAGAGAGAGAGAGAGAGAGAGAGAGAGAGAGAGAGAGAGAGAGGCGGAAAGGCTAATTCTTTTTCGATGATTGTAAATGCAGTTTATATAAAGGAGAAAATACCAGGAATCACACAGGATATATCCTCCGAGGTGTATTTTTCTTAGTGAATATATACTGAGAGTTTTATTCTTATTTTAGGGAATAAAATATTCTTCTCTGGTGGTGAAAAGGTTACATGCGGCCTTTATTAATAACCATAAAGTAGTCGATAAGATGTAAACTTCACTAACCAAACATCCGTATATCAAGTATAAATATACACACGAAGATCAAAGACTTATATATCTGTAAGGTATGAAAGGCTGACAGTAAGCTCTCGTTCCCTGCCAGTAATCAGTATGTTAGTCTCGTAGTATGAGTTATACATGTATACTCCAAGTCTCAAGGTATACAACTCGAAAATAACAAGAGGTGTTCCGGTCACAGCCTCAGTAAGACACATGTGCAACAGTTTGGCATTTTTAATTAATCCGAAGCGTTTCACCTACACCCTGTAAGACGTAGTCTTGAGGTGGTCAGTCCCCCAGCCTAGAGAAGAGTTCAGTTTAATTGTCTGGAACAATGTGAAGCAACAGTGTGGAGACTGATATACTCTCAAGTGGAGACTGATATACTCTCAAGTGGAGACTGATATACTGTCAAGGTGAGGAACAGAAAGTCTTGATGACGGAGGAGTCGGGAGCCATGGGTAGAAGAAGGCAGTCACTGAGAGACAGTACACGCGATTGGAATAGTGCAGAGTGCGGCATAAGTTCGTAGTGTAGGTAAATGTTTATCATCAAAGAAATGAAGGTAATGAGAAGAACTATTCGCAAGACATCTCAGAAAGGAGAAAGATAGGTTAAAATCCCTGATTCAGAAAGCCTACAACATCAAGCCTGCAAAAGTTGTGTAATCTGAAAAATGTGCAGTAGTATTCGTTGCTTTTGAACGGTGAATGCTAATAGAAAAAGCACTGACATAACACTGCCGTAATAATGCAGTGAAAATCAGCAGTACAGTGCTGCCTTCAGCTCCTGTAATACTGTTTTTAGGTGGCCTCATTCCCTCCTTGTAACTGCACCAGCTGATTCAAATGCATTAAGCTTATTCTCCGGAGGAACAAAAGACTCCAATTCGCTGTTATGCAAATAGGAATGTTCTTTTGTTGCGCCCAGGAAGGTGGGGGAGGTTGTGGTGGTCGCTGGCGGCATAGAAGGTGGGGGGAGGTTGTGGTGGTCGCTGGCGGCAAAGAATTTACGCTCCGAGAAGTGGAGAAAAGTAATAGTTAACCACTTTAAGATAACGAACTCAGAGTCGAGGAAAACGCTGTTTTGTGTGAAGGTCTGATGTGACTTGATTAACCACACAAAATTTTTCCTCACCCTTAAAAGAATCTGCAAGTTAAGAACCACACACACACATATATATATATATATATTATTGTAACCACGAACGAGTGGTATTGATCAATAACAACTCTTCGACTAGGCAAGGATTCGAACCCATGCTGCTTTGGCCCGCCTCATGGTGAGCGAAAACACATGATGCTCTAACCCACAGGACCACGCAATCCTCCAAAAATGACGCACCCTGCCAAGCTAGGTGTTTTACCGTCATCTGATGACTTACGGTGGTGTGGACGCCTCTGAGCTAATTTCATTCTACTCCCTGTTTGGTGTACTAGCCCAAATAGCAGTATGTCCTCGGATGACGGTAAAACACTAGCTTGGCTGGGTGCGTTATTCTTGTAGCATTATGTGGTCCTGTGGGTTCAACAATTCCTTGGCTGTTCTAATTCCTGACGAAATTAAACCTTTCTTTATTGGAGCATCATTTTGTTCCCTTAAAAAGAAGGATGGAGGAATTAGGCTAATTGCAGTGGGCAACACTTTTCGCCGCCTCGTTTCCAAAGCTGCTGTCAGAAGTATTCACGCAGAGGCGGCCATCATGCTTCAACCAAACCAGCTGGGCTTTGGGGTCTCTCAGGGTGTATATTAACAACCTGCCTGAGGACAATGCAGTGGTAAAATTAGATTTCAAGAATGCATTTAATCTTCTGAAAAGAGACGTGGTATTAGCAGCTGTACAGAAACATTTCCCTGGTCTCTTCCCTTTTGTTTCAGCTGGATATAGCAAGGAATCAATGCTCCTGTTTTGAGAGCATGAAATCACATCATCAGAGGGTGTCCAACAAGGGGATCCTCTAGCACCATTTCTCTTCTGTATAGCGGTTAGGGAAATCAGTCAGACTGACCAGTGAGCTAAACATCTAGTTCCTGGATGATGGCACACTAGCAGGTGCAGAGAAGTCTCTTCTAGATAATCTTACTAAAGCACTTAACCTTCCTCTAGAAAATGGCCAGTGGGACCAAGCTACACTTCCAGTCAGACTAGGAATCATTGGTGTCCGCAAGTCATCTCAGATTGCTCTACCTGCTTTCCTGTCTTCATGCATTGCATCCAGAGGGCTTGTAGCAGCAATTCTCCCTGAACATCTTAGGGACAAGATTGGAATCCATGACCAAAAGTTCGTCGATGGAGCCAGGATCTGGGATAATCTAACGGGCTCTGAAACCAGGCCTGCTTCCCCCAACAACTACAAACAGTCGCACTGGGATGGCCCAATAGTAGAGAATATAGCCTCAACAATGCTTCAGAGTGTGTCAGGGAAGGATAGAGCCCGCCTCCTTTCAGTGACAGCTCCTCATGCAGGGGACTTTCTGTTGGTTGTTCCCAACTCCTGCCTTGGCACACGCCTCGACCCACAGACCATCCGCATTGGTGTTGCCCTTCGACTTGCCGCCCCTATTCTCGCCGAACACAGGTGTATTTGTGGCAGCGAAGCAGCAGACCGATTCGGGTACCATGGTCTTGTGTGTCGTAAATTCGAGGAACAGATTGTTAATAACATTATAAAGAGGAGCCTCACAACAGCCGGATGCCCAGCAGAAAGGAAGCCACCCCAACTATGCAGATCTGAGGGCAGCCAAAAGCGTCCAGATGTGAAGGACTACACATGTGCATCTACCTTGGCTGATACCTATCTCCACTACACCAGGGAGGAAGGAGGGGCAGCTACCACCTTCAGGGAGTCCCAAAACTCGAGAAAATACGGAGAACTTGCCCATCATTATATGTTTGTTCCCATGGGCTCAGAGACCCTTGGCTCATGTGGAAAGAAAGTTCCTCATGGAGCTGGGCAAAAGACTCAACAGGGTAACTAGGGATCCCAGGACAGCTAGTTTTCTGTTCCAGCGACTCAGCGCTGCTGTTTAGAGGGGTAATGCATGCTTTATTCTGGGCACGCGCCCCAGCTCTGAGGAGCTGGATGAGATTTTCGCATTATAATCAGTGACAAACATGTAACAATATGTACTAGACATGTATCTCTCACACCTCGTGTACTGTATATGCCATCTTTATATCAACAATGTATCTCTCAAATCTTCTGTACCATATTATGTAATAAAATATACCTATTGGTAACAAAAAAAAAGAATGAAAAGATGGGGTGGTAGGGGAAGTGGAATATTCAAATGGCTTCAGGAAGAAATCCAAATATTCCTCTGTGAAGCCTTTTTATCCACTTCTCCGAGGCTATGGGTCCCACAATTTACACCAGAGGTGGACCCCATTATATATATATATATATATATATATATATATGTGTGTGTGTGTGTGTGTGTGTGTTACGATCAGGGCTTCATCTATGAGCCTGTTTTGGCCCCCTCGTAACAACATGTCGACTCAGGCTCTATTCTAATTGTTCTTTAGAAAATAGCCACCTTTTATTTATAATGGGATTATTAGATTGATCCAACTTAGTAAAAGTCATGCCCTTTAATACATACATAAATACTTAGAGTATGTTACAAAGTTCTCTTTCAGTTTAAAACAAAGATACACTATAAAAATGTAGCAACTGATATAGTCTCAATAACGACACAGGTATATTAGATATCAGTCGAGACTAAGTAATATTCCTCGAGTTGGGAATTTGTATTAAGGCTGAGAGCCTGGATCAACTCATGAGAGAGTATATGATCGTCAAGAGAGAGCGAATCTACTCCCAACCAGGAGAGGGTGTGTGAACCTACTGCCAATACCACGGTGTGGTAAGCTCAAGTTAGGTCGGTCACGTGACAGAGGGGGGGAAGGCCGGCTGGTACGTAAACAAGTAACCGGGAGTATGACTAGTGGTCTCCCACTACATGACCAGCACAGTAAAACTTTAACATTGTAAAACAAAATTACAATGTAACAACCTACCTAAAACATAGCTAAATCGAATAATAGTATAAAGTAAGACATTTTCGTTTTAGCTAATAACGGAAATATCTCCAATATACTATTATGATAAAAATACACACAATATAAAATACTGGTCAAGGGTATACCCGTAACACCTCCCCCTCACGACCACAGGTCGCACCAAACAGAATATCAGAAGCCAAAAACCTCCTACATATAGTAAAATTACTGGAATATGAATACAATAATGATAAAGTTTTTAGAACCTTCTTACTTGATGTCCAAATTTATCTCACATTACAGGAGATACTCTTATTTAACATATAAACAACAAAGTACTACTGCATCTCCATCTTTGACAACTATTTCTTCTCCGTACAAGGGCAGTGTAGTTAACAGTGCTGGGACTCCATACAACGCCAGGTTAATGTTGTGATGGTACAGGCATCGCCGATATAGCAGCCAGGCATAACTTGCTTTTGTACTTGGAGAATCATGGAAGGCAGCAGTAAAGGGGTGATAATCTTATCCTAGCAGCTGGAGTGGCTTTAAGGTGTATATAACTGAAGAGTGGTCATGACACTCCACCTTAGCTCAACACTCCGCATCATCAGTTTAGCTAACACGTAACCTCATAACTGTTGAAATACAAAAAACACATTAAACATGAGAATACGTATATAGATAAATAAATGGACTAATAAGAAGTTACTCTATGGAACTAACCATCAAGTACTTTAGTAACTTTACTTTTAAATTCTCAATTACAATCAAGGACGCAACAAAGCGTCAGCTTATGATATAAGTTGAACGTATAGACAAAAAACATGGTTTGTGTGTGTAGGAAGGGGGGTCACTCGACCGCTCAGGTCGGATGGACATCAACTCGATTTCAACAAAGTACAAACTTAAAGACCACACAAGAGCAGTCACCCACAGACAAGCTCTTGGACCTCGACCATGAGGAAACGTTTACTGAGAGACCACACAACACTACGAGGGAGGTGCACTTGTAGCACCAGTACCTGTCCATATACCAAGTGGAAGAAAACTAACCAGAATCTGAGTGAAGACTTGACCTCCCGCAGCTCTACGAGAAGGAGCGGGATTCCTTCTACAACTATCATGACAAGTCTTGAACAATAGTAGAACGTTGAAACACTGACAACGGACCGCTATCCACCGCATCTTGTTAAACTCACAGTGCAGAAACGGCAGAAGCTCCAAGCGTCAGACTCAGGATTACCATTGCTGAGTCTTGCTAGCATCATAGACGAATAATGTCGCCTAGTCAACACCAGCACTTTCCTCTAGAGCACTGAAGAAGTGAGAGGGTCCGGTAGTGGGAGCTCACCAGACTGCTCCAAGACCGGAAAAGTAAAGAGGTTGTGACACCACAGACATTACCTCTTGAAATTCTTTTCAATAATAATTTTCTAAATAGCAACCGTTTGCTAAACACTAAAAGTTGACACCAACAGATACATGATGAACATATAAATAACACTAGATCAGTCAAAACACTTTACCAGTGAAGACTGAAGTCGGCGAGAGACAGCTTGACACAGTAGATACACCATGAACATATAATTAACAAATGTTCAATCAAAACACTCAATAAAACGAAGTTGGTGAGAGAAAGCTTGATACAGTAGACACATCATGAACATATAATTAACACATGTTCAATCAAAACGCTAGCTCGATGAAGTTTACTGAAGTCAGAGAAACAGTCAGGGAGTTTTGAACAGTCGGTTAACCATCAACTGTCGGAGTCTTTTATACAACCGGGCCACAAACTGTGGGCCAGACACTGTTGAACAGTGGCGTACGTGGCAACCAAGAACACGGCGCCAACACAGCGATGAACACAGACGAGGGTGATGACGAAACAAATGGAAGATGAACCCAGGTGGGGGCAGCGTTGCCTTTCACACAAACGCGCCTCACCTTAATCTTCTGAAACCTTATGCACGTGCAGCATACAGCCATTTTCTACTCAGAGACTCACCATATACCAATCTGGCGGAAGTACCAGCAGACCTCTGCTCAGGGACTAGTTTGTCAGGCTAGTATGTCAGAAGGGCGCTGACTTATACTCATGACACAGCTCCACCAGTGTCATCCGCACCAGACTTACTTGGCAGAACCGTCAATCAAATTCTGCTCCAATACTCACCAGTTTAGTGGAAAAATAAGCAGACGTCTGCTCAGGGACTAGCTTATTAAACAGGGGCTAGTGTGTCAAAAGTATACCAACTTTTGCTCAGGGACTAGCTTGTAATATAGAGGCTAGTGTGTCAGAAGTATATGCTGACTCCTGCTCAGGGACTAACTTGTACTATAGAGGCTAGTGTGTCAGAAGTGTACCAAATTCTGCTCAGGGACTAGCTTGTAGCATAGAGGCTAGTGTGTCAGGAGGCGAAGGCAGGTTCCTGCTCAGGGACTAGTTTGTACTATAGAGGCTAGTGTGTCAGAAGTATACAAACTTCTGCTCAGGGACTAGCTTGTAGCATAGAGACTAGTGTGTCAGGAAGCATGCAGAAAACATTAATGCTGGGAGTGAAACCTATACTCGGGCATCACGAACAACAACGTCTTGAAGTAAATACGAAGAGCATCTGACTCTTCCTGAAGTGTCGGTCGCGTCTCTACATTCATGTCAGTCTACTGGACATGAACACCTCCAAAATGACTTCTTCCAGGCGACGAAGGAGTTCCAAGCGAGATACTCACAAAATGCAGCAGCACGAGACAATGTGGCGAGAAAACCGTAGTTTTCAAAGCATGTCTAAGGTTCAGACGAGCCGCTTCTCTAAGCGTCCTCATAACTGAGTCACAACAGAAGTTGCTGAAGCAACGATTCAGACAATAACAGACAGGAAAACAATCGCTGGCTCACACATGAGGAAAGCAATACGAGAAAACACATGTCGCTTGCCATAAGTTCCTCTGACAAGTCCGACTCAAACAGTGACTTCTCCGGCATAAACATCCTGTCAAGAGCACTGTTAATCTCTTCGTGACAGTTTGACATTCTTTACTACTTCCTTAGGGAAAATTCTTTTGAAGAATTCTATATAGTATCACCCGTGACTAACATGTCACTCGTGACATGTGTCACCCTGACCTCTCTCTCCAAGAGTAGCTCTTACAGATTTTTCCTCATCTCCACTGAACACTGTTTCCAGAGGACCAGAGGTGATAATCTCATACCACACACTGTTTCCATAAAAGATTGAACAAATATGAGTTTTGCTTCTCGTATTAGCTTTTATGTCTGCAATACAGACAATAAGAATAGTACTACAAAGATTTCTATATGCAGAAATCGCACAGAGGCACCAGTATTAACAGCTAGAACAGTAGCTGAGCCAACATTGTCAACAGCAAGGCTGCAGAACCGATTAATGAAGTCCACATTAATCTGCAGTGAACATTAAGGAACCAGAGAGTAGGTTCTGTTCCAAAATGTCATCACTAACTTGTATCCTTTCAATACACGGTACCAACTAGAATGATATGCTTTGTCCCAGGACAGCAGTGACTCACAAAATGACAAAAGGTTCTTGGCCTTAATACTAAGGGCGAAAACAACAACACCAACCGTGCTAACTCCCGTCATGTGGATGCTCAGGAAACTAGGTTACAGGTACTGCGAGGAATGTCCAACAACAGAGAGGGAGACAAATCAATCACCAGAGCTCCAACTGTAAAGGAAGACATCTACCAAGAACTCGCCAAATTCAATCCTTTCACTCTACCCAATAATGGTGTCGCCAATACCAAAAGCGAAAGAGTGAGAGACATAGTTACTTATGCCCTGTGGTTGCTTATCTTCTGGGAGAGTGGTAAGCGAGAGCCAAACATCAGTAGCCATCCTTGTCGGGAGACAAACACAAGTTAGCAACTTCCCATTCTAGAAACTTCTCTGTACAGACTGTCAAATAATAAGTTGAGACCTAGCTCCCCTATGTTTTAGAACGACTGCAGGAAAAGTACACTTAAGCCTCAGATGATCCTGACATTATAAAAATAAGTTCATAACTAAACTGATTATATTTCTCAAGAGAATCCAGATCATATCTCCTTTTACCTTGGATCAAACCTCCCGGACAGAGGCCCCCATTTGTTACGATCAGGGCTTCATCTATGAGCCTGTTTTGGCCCCCTCGTTACAACATGTCGACTCAGGCTCTATTCTAATTGTTCTTTAGAAAATAGCCACCTTTTATTTATAATGGGATTATTAGATTGATCCAACTTAGTAAAAGTCATGCCCTTTAATACATACATAAATACTTAGAGTATGTTACAAAGTTCTCTTTCAGTTTAAAACAAAGATACACTATAAAAATGTAGCAACTGATATAGTCTCAATAACGACACAGGTATATTAGATATCAGTCGAGACTAAGTAATATTCCTCGAGTTGGGAATTTGTATTAAGGCTGAGAGCCTGGATCAACTCATGAGAGAGTATATGATCGTCAAGAGAGAGCGAATCTACTCCCAACCAGGAGAGGGTGTGTGAACCTACTGCCAATACCACGGTGTGGTAAGCTCAAGTTAGGTCGGTCACGTGACAGAGGGGGGGAAGGCCGGCTGGTACGTAAACAAGTAACCGGGAGTATGACTAGTGGTCTCCCACTACATGACCAGCACAGTAAAACTTTAACATTGTAAAACAAAATTACAATGTAACAACCTACCTAAAACATAGCTAAATCGAATAATAGTATAAAGTAAGACATTTTCGTTTTAGCTAATAACGGAAATATCTCCAATATACTATTATGATAAAAATACACACAATATAAAATACTGGTCAAGGGTATACCCGTAACAGTGTGTGTGTGTGTGTGTGTGTGTGTGTGTGTGTGTGTGTATGTGTGTGTATGTGTGTGTATGTGTGTGTGTACTCACCTATTTGTACTCACCTATTTGTGGTTGCAGGGGTCGAGTCATAGCTCCTGGCCCCGCCTCTTCACTGATTGCTACTAGGTCCTCTCTCTCCCTGCTCCATGAGCTTTATCAAACCTAGTCTTAAAACTATGTATGGTTCCTGCCTCCACTATGTCGCTTTCCAAGCTATTCCACTTCCTGACAACTCTATGACTGAAGAAATACTTCCTAACATCCCTTTGACTCATAGGAGTCTTCAACTTCCAATTGTGACCCCTTGTTTCTGTGTCCCCTCTCTGAAACATCTTGTCTCTGTCCACCTTATCTATTCCTCGCAGTATTTTATATGTCGTTATCATGTCTCCCCTAACCCTCCTGTCCTCTAGTGTCGTCAGGCCGATTTCCCTTAACCTTTCTTCGTAGGACAATCCCCTTAGCTCTGGGACTAGTCTTGTTGCAAACCTTTGCACTTTCTCTAATTTCTTGACGTGCTTGACCAGGTGTGGGTTCCAAACTGGTGCTGCATACTCCAGTATGGGCCTGACGTATATGGTATACAGAGTCTTGAATGATTCCTTGGTGAGGTATTGGAACGCTATTCTTAGGTTTGCCAGCCGCC
>WNWK01013507.1:37500-55060 GCA_009830355.1 Cherax destructor
CTGAATAAATCAAGAATTTTTTTTTATTTTTTGTTTCTCATTTTTTACCTCAGTTTTTTGTTGAGAAGTGTTGCCAGTTAAGATGACTCAAAACCGAAGTGCCCTGAGTTCGACCTTCTGGTCTTTGGGAAATCACATCAATAATATCCAACTAATGAAGTTACTTAACGTCAAAACTTCATTGATACCTGAACGATGTACCGCTTGGTGAGATCAGCAACACCAGCCTCCTCCTATGTTACCTGGAGATGACCTGGAGGGGGTTCCGGGGGTCAACGCCCCCGAGGCCTTGACCAGACCATCTGTAATCATGACACATCCAAGGATCTTCATTAGATCACTTACGTCAAAAAGGAGGTTATTGCAGAAGCTGCTAGAGACTAATGAGAGGTAATTTTTATGTGACAAAGTTTGTATATGAGAAAATCAATCACAAAAATTATTCCCATGACTTTCTGAACTAAGGAAAATTTTGTGAGATTATTGTCTCGCGTATCTGGAGAAACATCTGGCCAATATAACTCAAATTTAATGATGAAATTTGTATATTCTTACGTGTATGTGGTTGCAGGGGTCGAGCCACAGCTCCTGGCCCCAAGTCTTCGCTGGTTGCTATTTGGAAGGGAACATGTGTACGAGCTGACAAATGTGTTGGTTGGTGTAATGTTGCAAACTGCTTTACTATGGCGACGTTTCGGACCATTAACTAGCGAATAGTTAATGGTCCAAGAAGGATCGAAACGTCGTCTTAAGTTTCAGTCTTCGATGTGGGGGAATTGTGTGTACTGTTCCAGTTACGGAATTGTGCAGATCTTAGTGAGATGATGACTCCCGTTGGAGCTTTTGCTCATCTGACCGAAGCCTTCCGCTGGCTTACCCTCCACCCCTTTAAAAATTATCGTCATAGTTATAATTATTTCTGCTGTTATATTGTAAAATAAGTCAATAAATTTCTAATACACGCAACAGTATTCAGATTTTTTTTATTGTTGATTCTGTTAGTAACGAAAATACGAATTAATTGTGTTTTTATTCCATTGAGTTTCGTACAAAATCAAAGTTTGTTTATTTGAACGCCGTGAAAACGATGAATCAGGGAACGGGTGGGGTTCGAACCAATCTTTTTACTATTTCGTGAGTCACGACCTGCACTCTGGTGAGTTGCAACGACTCACACCAGGGTAGTCACGACCTGCACTCTGGTGAGTTGGAACGACTCACGCCAGGGTAGTCACGACCTGCACTCTGGTGAGTTGCAACGACTCACGCCAGGGTAGTCACGACCTGCACTCTGGTGAGTTGCAACGACTCACGCCAGGGTAGTCACGACCTGCACTCTGGTGAGTTGCAACGACTCACGCCAGGGTAGTCACGACCTGCACTCTGGTGAGATGAAACGACTCACACCAGGGTAGACACTACATGTATTCTGGTGAGTTTCTAACGACTCACACCAGGGTAGTCACGACCTGCACTCTGGTAAGTTGCAACGACTCCGCCAGGTGTCACGACCTGCACTCTGGCGTGTTGCAACGACTCACACCAGGGTAGTCAGACTTGCACTCTGGTGAGAAGCAACGACTCACACCAGGGTAGACACTACCTGTATTCTGGTGAGGTTCTAACGACTCCACAAGGTTAGTCACGACCTGCACTCTGGTGAGATGCAACGACTCACACCAGGGTAGACACTACCTGTATTCTGGTGAGTTTCTAACGACTAACACCAGGGTAGTCACGACCTGCACTCTGGTGAGTTGCAACGACTCACGCCAGGGTAGTCACGACCTGCACTCTGGTGAGTTGCAACGACTCACGCCAGGGTAGTCACGACCTGCACTCTGGTGAGTTGCAACGATGCACACAAGATTAGTCTCGACCTGCACTCTGGTGAGTTGCAACGACTCACACCAGGGTAGTCACGACCTGCACTCTAGTGAGTTGCAACGATTCACACCAGGGTAGTCACGACCTGCAGTCTGGCGAGTTGCAACGACTCACACCAGGGTAGTCACGACCTGCACTCTGGTGAGATGCAACGACTCACACCAGGGTAGACACTACCTGTATTCTGGTGAGTTTCTATCGACTCACACCAGGGTAGTACGACCTGCACTCTGGTGAGTTGGTGAGTTGCAACGACTCACGCCAGGGTAGTCACGACCTGCACTCTGGTGAGTTGCAACGACTCACGCCAGGGTAGTCCTGACCTGCACTCTGGTGAGTTTCAACGACTTACACCAGGGTAGTCAGACCTGCATTCTGGTGAGTTGCAACGACTCACACCAGATTAGTCTCGACCTGCACTGTGGTGAGTTGCAACGACTCACGCCAGGGTAGTCACGACCTGCACTCTGGTGAGTTGAAACGACTCACGCAAGGGTAGTCACGACCTGCAATCTGGTGAGATGCAACGACTCACACCAGGGTAGCACGACCTGTACTCTGGTGAGTTGCAATGACTCACACCAGGGTAGTTACGATCTGCACTCTGGTGAGTTGTAACGACTCTCACCAGGGTTGTCACGACCTGCACTCTGTTGAGTTGGAACGACTGACACCAGGGTAGTCACGACCTGCAATCTGGTGAGATGCAACGACTCACACCAGGGTAGTCACGACCTGCACTCTGGTGAGTGCACGACCACATCAGGGTAATCACGACGCACTCTGGTGAGTTGCAACGACTCACACCAGAGTAGTCACGACCTGCACTCTGGTGAGTTGCAACGACTCACACCAGAGTAGTCACGACCTGCACTCTGGTGAGTTGAACGACTCACACCATGGTAGTCTCGACCTGCACTCTGGTGAGGTGAGTTGCAACGACTCACACCAGAGTAGTCTCGACCTGCACTCTGGTGAGGTGATTTGCAACGACTCACACCAGGGTAGTCACGACCGCACTCTGGTGAGGGAGTATAGTACTCAGGATAGTACCCAGAATAGTACATGATAGTACCCAGGATGAGTACTCAGGATAGTACCCAAGATAGTACTCAGGATATTACTCATAATAGTACTCAGGATAGTACCCAGGATAGTTCCCGGATAGTACCCAGGATAGTACTCAGGATATTACCCATGATAGTACCCAGGAAAGTACCAGGATGTACCCAGGATAGTACCGGGATATACCCAGAATAGTACTCAGGATAGTACCCAGGATAGTACTCAGGATAGTACCCATGATAGACCCAGGATATACTCAGGATATTCCAGAATAGATCGTGATAGAACCCAGGATGTTCCGGGATAGTACCAGGATAGACTCAGCATATCCCCGGAAATTAGGCTATAGCCAGGATAGTACCATGATAGTATCTAGGACAGTACCCAGAATAATTCCAGGATAGTACCCGAGAAAAGTATTCAGGAAAATTCCCAGGAAAGTATTTAGGAAAATACCGGATGGCACCAAGATAGCACCCTGGAAGTACCTAGAATAGTAGTCATAGTAATCATGATAGCACCCAGGATAGTACCCATGAAAGTATTCATGATAGCATTAGGATAGTACTAGGAAAGTATTCATGATAACACCCAGGATATACCTAGGATAGTATGGATAGTATTCATGATAGCCCAGGATGTACCCAGGATAGTATTAATGATAGCACCCAGGATTGAATTCTGGATAATACCTAGATAGTACCAGTAAAGTACCCAGGATAGTACCCAGGATAGTACCTAGGACAGTACTCGGAGAGTACAAGGATAGTACCTATTAAGAACATTTGGTTCAGGCTAATTTGTTTATGTCCTAAAATTTTAAAAAAATTTGGAATCGCTGGAATTCGCGCCATAACTGGAAAAGACTCACCCGATCGGCTTCAAATTTTTAACGCTGCTTTAATGTGTCTTGGGTAAGACTCAGCAGACTTTCTGCATATATGGGATCTCTCTGGACATTGTTACACAGCCTATTCCAGAATCTGCTTTTGGTGTGATAATCGGACAAATGCTCCTCTGATCACCTTCAAGATTTCAATGCAAAACAACCACAGGGGAGTTGAATGATAGCTCTAGGCCTTTCGTGTCCAATCAACACATCATCAGGAGCTTCCAATGTTGTAGAAATGAGGATGAAGTCCGAGCCAACACGTTCAGAGGGATCGTTTTGTCAGAATGAGGAAGTGGGAATCATCAGTGGATAAGTGGCCCAGGCATCAGTGTGTCCCACTTAGAAGAAGCTGTATGTAATACATTGTGTGATATATTTTGTCATTTGTAACCTTGAAATATTATATTATTATATTTATTCAAATAAAAGCAAACTGGGCCCATGTAGGCTCCAGTTTGTTTATATTTTGAAGAAATTGGTCAAAATTAAGCTAATGCTTTACATGCGATAATTTTTGAGTGTTGCATCTGATTACCTTCAACACGTCTTGTTGATTAGTTGATAGTGAGACATCTGAGTGTCTTCAACACTGCCATGTTGATTACTTGATAGTGAGACATCTGAGTGGCTTCAACACTGCAATGCTGGTTGCTTGATAGTGAGGCATTTGAGTGGCTTAACACTGCAATGCTGGTGTTTTTGGTCTCTTTGACAAGGTTTGGCCATATTGGGTATTAATTTTCTTGATGTAATAATTGCAAATAAGCGATAACAAACGCAGAACAACTATAGGGGAAGTTGAATGATAGCTCTAGGCCTTCGAAGTTGCAAACAACACTTTTTCAAGAACCTCCAAAGAGTGCAATTTTTTAATACTTTTCCACAAATTGTTTTTGTTTATTTCAAGTTTTAAACACTATTGCAAGCTCCTGAAAAGTGTTGTCTTCGACACGAAAGACCAAGATCCATCATTCACCTACCTTTGTGGTTGCTTTGCATTAGTTTCCGTATGATGACTTGTGAATGCCTCTTATGATTAATAACATTCATCTTCGATGCTTATGCGGCTCTTCACTGCGCTGTATGACCCTTGTAGGTTTAGTCCCTTCCTTTTGATAATAATAATAATAATATGCCGCACTCTGCACTATTCCTATCACTTGCACTAAGGTGCAGTGGACTGGGGTTAAGGAACACTGATACCTTCCTCATATCGCACATCAACTGAAGTCAGTACCTAAGAGGTTGACTTAGGGAAAAAAACTAAGTTATTTAGCAATGTTAGATTAGAAAGTTAAGTTAATCTATTACAAACACGAAAAAAATTATTACTCTGAAAATGATCTTTCTCAAAGCTTTAAGAAGTTTTTTTAATTAGCCTGAGGTGACATGAATGTGTTTGGTAAAATCCCTTACTTAACAATCAGCCAGGCAACACTAAAGGATTACTGGTGCCTCAACACAACAAGGTTTCACTGCTTGCCTCAACCACAACACTCTGCCTAACACAACAAGGTTTCCTTTGCCCCACTACAAGGTTTCACTGGTTGCCTCATCACAACAAGGTTTCCTGTTGCCTCAACACAACAAGGTTTATTTCCCATCACAAATTTCATGGCCCCCACCTCGTTACGGGCCCAAAAAACAAGGTTTCACTGGTTGACTCATCACAACAAGGTTTAGGTTGACCATCAAAAAGGTTTCACGGACCACCAACAAGGTTTCACTGGTTGCCTCAACACAACAAGTTTCACTGATTGCCCATCACAACAAGGTTTCACTGGCCCTCAACACAACAAGGTTTCACTGGTATCACAACAAGGTTTCACTGGTTGACTCATCACAACAAGGTTTCACTGGTGCCTCATCACAACAAGGTTTGACTGCTTGACCATCACAAAAAGGTTTCACTGGTTGCCTCATCACAACAAGGTTTCACTGCTTGACTCATCACAACAAGGTTTCACTGGTTGCCTCATCACAACAAGGTTTCAGGTTCCCCAAACAAGGTTTCCTGGTTGCCTCATCACAAAAAGGGTTTTCCCTTTTGTTGACTCATCACAATAAGGTTTCACTGCTTGACCACAAACAAGGTTTCACTGGTTTCCTTCCACGGTGTTGGGGATTCAGGGCTGGAAATGTAAACCTTCAAAGGAAAAACCAAAATCCGCCTGACCAGGCTTTAAATTAATAAGGTAGAAGCCAACACACTCACTCGCAAGGGCAAACACCACCTGTTTTATGAATTGAAATTTGCGATGGCTGCCCTTAACTTGGATATTTAGTGCCGGGGGGAGATGGAGGGTCCTATAAGAGGGGAATCCTGCGCCAGGATCAATAGAAGCAGTAAACTGTTGGGTGCAGTTGTTAAATGAGTCCTGCAGACAATCAAAGCAGGTTACTAACATGTATTAAACGATTTACAAAGTCACAGAATTATGAGAGAGAAGAAAGAGGTAGAAAGAATAAATGAAGTGGAAAAAATCACTTTTCCTTATTATAAACGTTTTGTTGAAACATTTACATCTTCAATATATATATATATATATATATATATATATATATATATATATATATAATATATAATATACAGATTTATTGACCCACGAACGAGTGGTATTGATCAATAAAACACGCGATGCCAAGGAGCGAACCATGCGCTTTGGCCCGCCTTAGGGAGCGGAAGATAGATGACCCTGTCCACGGGACCAACAATTCTGAAGAATCAAAATCCCGCCAAGCTAGGTGTTGTTCCCTCACCGAGAACATACGGTGGTGGACGCCTCTAAGTAGTTTCATTCTTTTCCCCGTTTGGTGTACTAGCTCAACGCAGTATATTATATTATTGTAACCAAACGGTTTATTTTATAATAAGGTTAGGTAAAATTGCTTTTGGTAAAAATCAGTAATTTTACGTTAACATAAAAAAATAAATCTTATAGGAGAAAATTTTAGAAAGAACATAATTTTAAGAGTTTCGCAATTGACCATTTAACCTATTTGACATGACACATTATATATATATATATATATATATATATATATATATATATATATATATATATATATATATATATATATATATATATATATATATATATATATATATATTATATTGTGGATTGGAAAACTTCAATTAGCAGAACCATCAAAATTAAGTTTTTTTTAAAGATATATTTATTTTCATTTATGTTAATGTAAAATTTATAATTTTTGTACCGAGAAACTTTGAAAATTCCTAAAATCATTATAAAAGGAATTTATTTAAACCAAATAATATATTATAGATACGTTTACAATAGTTTAATAATAAACAAACACAATCAAATATATTTTTTTTCGTTAGGTTCAGAAGATTTCGAAATATTGCAACAAAATTTTCACTTGTCTTATATGGCAAGGTGAGCGTTGCTATTTAAGCCAAAATTCCATTTTATTTAAAGGAAACATATTGTTATATATATATATATATATATATATATATATATATATATATATATATATATATATATATATATATATATATATATATATATATATATATCTTTCTTTCAACACGTCGCGTTTCCACCGGGCGGGGGCCGAAAAGGAAAAACGAAAGTTTCTCCTTTTACATTTAGTAATATATACAGGAGAAGGGGTTACTAGCCCCTTGCTCCCGGCATTTTAGTCGCCCTTACGACAGCATGGATATATATATATATATATATATATATATATATATATATATATATATATATATATATATATATATATATATATATATATATATATATTCCCCCTAGAATCTGCCAGTTTACTCCAGCCACACCAACGGGTTTGGGGTCTCTAAAGGGGAAGCCGCAGCCTGCGGCAAGGGCCTCATCGGGGCCCACCAGAAGACAACCAGTCAAACTTGACTTTAGAAAAGCCTTTAATATGGTGAAGAGATGTGGTCTTGCCAGCCGTTCGGGATCGGTTCCCCCGTCTCTTTTCCTTCCCTTTAGCGACTACAGCAAACCCTCGACTCTTTGTTTGGGAAAAAGAAATTTCATCTGAGGGTGTTCAGCAGGGGATCCATTCCCCTCCACTTCTCTTCTGTTTCAGTGAGAACTAACTTCCGCCTACGAAGGGTAAATCTGGTACCTGGATGATGGCACACTGGCAGGACTGGGGAGCCCATAGAGGACCTTGGACTCATCCTCAATCCCTCAAAGTGTGAAATCATCACAACAAAGCAGGAAATAATCCGCTGCGCGAACAATCCTCCCAGAAGTCTCTAGTACCACTCCATCCAACAGACCCTCCTGGGAGCACCGCTGGGTCACCAGGCCATCGACACGGTTCCAAAAAGGACAAAGGAATGACCTGAAAAGAATGGGGAGAGAAAAGGATCTTGTTTTCCCATGATGCCCCTTTTATCTCCTCCAAGGTGTCTTACTATGCCAAGACTCACTTACTTCTTGAGGTGCGCACCCTTTTGAAACCCAACACTTGACGAGTATGACGCACACCTGAGATCAACCTTCAAGAAGGCACTGAATCTGTCAGGGGAGGATGGGAAAAGGGGAGGAACCCCCCTCCCGGGGGACTGGGATATAGGGTGCGCAGGTTGCTTTACCTGCATTTCTTTCATCGTGTTTGGCCTCCTGGGATTAGTCACGAAGATTGCCCCCGAACGCTTGAGGGTGGGGGAGCCCAAGCCCCCAGGTTCTTTGGGGAACAGCCGTGGGGGGCAACCCTTCAGACTCCTCCAAAACCAAAATTTTCCAAAAAAAGGGGCCCAGTCCCACCAAAACCATCAGGAAAAATTCCAACACAATCCCAACCAACGTTTCAAAAAAAGGGAAAAACTCGTCTCCCAGTGGGGGCCCCACCAGGGGTTTTCCCCTTTTATTCCAACCTCTGGGGGTCGACCGACCCGGCCTTGGGAAGGTGTTTTTCTTCCTAGCCCCCCATACCACCGGGAAAGGTGTATTTGCGGGGGTGATATCAATCGGCTTCAGGGGTTGGGGTGTCACACATCAGAAGGGAAGATGCTAGCATGAGGAGGTCAATACAAAAAAAAGGGTTTGCCGTTCCCAGTTTTAAAACCCCCAAGGCAGAGGTCGGGGTGGAAGTCAAAACGTCCGATGGAGCCACTATGCACCCGGGGAAGGGGGGGGGCAGATTGTTTGGGGGGCTACACCTGTGTCAAATTTTGGAGACACCATTTGGGAAACCAAAAAGGGGGTGGAGCTGCCACCACAGGGAGACAAAGAAGACCCCAAAAAAGGGCCCTTTCCCCCTTCTATAACTTTCCCAAAGGGGTCGAAGCCCTTTTTGGGAAAGGGAAAAGGGCCCTTAAAGTTTTTCAAAAAGGGAAAAAAACTCATAAAAACCCAAATGACACGGGGGAAACCCCCTTTTTTGGGGGTTTTGATCCAGGGGGGGAAAGCCCGGGTTTCCCCGGGGGACGCGGCCCACTCCCGGGGGAGCGGGACGGATTTTTTTACATGTAGCCGGGGTTTTATCTATGTTTTTTTTCCCCATTGTTTTTGTAAAGATTTTGCTTGAAATGTTTTACACAATGAAAAAATGGGGTGGTGGGGGGAAGGGAAATTCAAAGGTTCAGAAAAAATCATTCTTGAAGCCTTTTTTTCCATTTCCCCGAGGCTATAGGTCCTATAATTTACACCAGAGGTGGCCCCCATCGAAAATATATATATATATATATATATATATATATATATATATATATATATATATACTATTGTCCCCCAAGCCCCCCCTTGGGTCGCAATGTTGTTACAAACATATATATAATAAACTTTTGTTTTTTTTATTTAAAAAAAGAAAGGCTGATTAAAGGTATAATGTCCCTAAAAAAATATACGTCATATATATTTATATTTTTAATTGGTAAATACAATCTCGTGGAGTTTTTTTAAGAAAATTAATTTTTTGCTGTTCATCATGATAAAATCCAGTAAATTACCCCCCAAAAATCACACTTGGCCCCCAAAATCCCACTAATGTTTATTAATTTTTTTAATTTTTAATTAAGAACTTGAAACTTTCTAAAAAAAAAGAAAAAATGTAAACAGTTTCGTAATTTTTTCATGTTTTTTATATATATATAATATATATATATATATATTATTATATATATATATAATATATATATATATATATATATATATATATAAAAAAAAAAATATATAATATATATATATTTTTTAATTTTTTTTTTTATAAATTTATATAATTGTGGTGGGGTGGTGTTTGGGGTTGGGTTGGGCCTCTGTTTTCCGCTCCATGAGCTTTTTTATACCTTGTCTTAAAACTATGATGGTTCCCGCCTCCACAAATAGTTCCTGATTTTATTTCCCCTTGGTGAAGTTTTCAAAAACCCTTTTTCTGAGTCTTCAGCTTCCCCTTTTCCCTTTTTTTTGTGTTCCCCCTGGAACATCCTGTCACTATCACCTTTTTGATCCCCAGATTTTGATGTCGTTTTATGCCCCCCAACCCTTCTGTCCTCCAGTGTTGTTTGTCCTATTTCCCCCCAACCCTTCATAGGACAGTCACCGAGTTGTGTAACTAACCTTGTCGCAAACCTTGCATTTTTCTGACGTGAGACCAGGGGGGGCCCGACTGGTGTTGCATACTCTGTATGGGCCGACGTAAGGGTACAGTGTCTTGAACGACCTTGCTAAGGTAACGGAACGCTAATCTTAGGTTTGCCAGTCGCCCATATTTCCGCAGTTATCTGGTTTATAGTGTTTGGAGACGTGCTTGTTATACTTACCCCAAGGTTTTTCCTTTTTTTTGAGGTTTTGTACCTTTTTCCACCTATTTCTCTTAGGGTTTTTTTCTCCTTTCCGATCTTCATGACTTTGCTTTTGGGGGATTAAAGGGGCCTTTTCCCAATTTTGGGTTTGGGTGTGTGTGTGTGTGTGTGTGTGTGTGTGTGTGTTTGTGTGTGGGGGGGAAAAAAAGGGTGGATGAGGGGGCAAACCCTTTTGGGTCAGTAAACTGACAGCTCGACGTCCCGTCTAGGCTAACCCAGTCCTCAACATGGTTTCAGATTTTTCTTATAATTTTTTCGAAGAGGCACCAACTGAACCCAACTGAACCTTTTCCCAGGAGTTTAACAGTAGATCTATTTCCCCCCCTGGGCCAGATCGGGGAAGGATTCGTTGAGTTACAGATGGTGCCTCTGACAGGAAACAATTTTCCCCGACTCCTTCCTATTAGAGGACTGTTTCCAAGATGGCAGACAGCCGGACTGTCAATTTACACACCGTGGATCACATTTTTCCGTCTATCCTTCTGTTTTTTTGATTTTTTTTAAAAATTAATTTTTAAATTCCGGGGTGATAACAGACGCAATCTTCCCCCCCGGGGTATCAGATCCAAATGAGAGATGGAGGGAGCAGAAGGGGGGAGGAGTTGCATGTTCTTTAAAAAACAGAGGGGGGTTTGAGGAAATTGAAGGAATGGACGAAAGGGAATTAGTGGGAACAATTTTGTTCCCAGGGGTAATTGGGGATGTAAAAATGCCACAGAACTGCAGGAGGCCAAAGAAAAATATAAGAGAGCAAAGAGCAAGGGGGACCCCTAGCTGGGGTTTGGGAAGACCTCACACGGGACAGCCAAGTTACTAGTTAGGGGTGATTTAATCAAAAGGGGATTGACGGGGAAAACCTGGGAAAAGGGGGGGCCAGAAAATAAAACCAAAATGATGGATGTGGTACTGGAAAACTCATGATTAATATGTTGGGGACACTACGAGAGAGGGGGAGGATGTCAGCAAGAGGGACCTAGTTCACCAAGTTGTCCGACATCGAGGACCTTAGGTCTGAAAGGCCCTCAGAGCTAGGATCAGGTTCTAAGCTTTGAATACATAAAAAAATTAAAGGGGGAGAGGGTAACGGAGGGGATGGAAAAGGAAACTAAAAGGGGAGGACTACGCAGGCATAGGAACTTCTGCAAGAGGTTCAGTGGGAAAAGAGTTAGGAAAACAAAAAAAAAAATGATGGATAGGGACAACAGAACCAAGGAGGGGGAGATTTGTTCCCGGGCAACAGAAAAAGGGGAAGACCAGAAGAGCCTTGGTTTACCCGAAGGTGTGGGAGGAAAACTAATTCCAGGGAATGGAAAAGTCAGAAGTCAAAGGCCCCAAAAAAAATAAAGAGATTAATCGAAAAGCCAGAGACGAATATGCACAGGTGGGGGGAGGCCCAATGACAATAGAAAACGACATAGCATCGAAAGACAAGTCTGACCCCAACTGTTTTTTAGCCACATCAGGAGGGAAAAAAGTCAAAGACCAAACAGGCTGGGGGGAGAAGGTGGGGAGTCACAAAAATGATCAAGAGTTATGGGGGGGTCAACAGGATCAACAAATTTTTAAGTGGGGAAAAAAAGCCTGGGGAAAACAGAACTACGGGGGCACCAAAGGGGTGACCAACAAGGGGGATAAATAAAAACTAGGAGGAGGTGAAAAGCTGTTAAACCTTAGTCCCCAAAAAGGGGGGGTCGGAAACCCTCTCTCCAGATCCAGAGAGAGAGCAAAAAGCTGGGGCCACAAAATTTTAACACATCCTTTAAACTGGGCCCCTGGGAATGAAGACGGAAAAGCCCCCCCTTTTTTGAACGAAGACAGAAAGAATAAATAAAACCTGCACTGACATGAAGATGAAGTCAGGAAAAAAAAGTTTTTAAAAAAGACAACCAGCACTGTTTCGGGAAAATCCGTGTCACAAACCTACTGGATTTTTTTGAAAAAAAGAAATAAGACTAAAAAGGGGGGGAAGATGTTTTTTTGGACTGCAAGAAGGCCTTAAATTTTCCCCAAAGGTTAATGAAAAAACTAGAGGGTCAGGTGCAAAAGGCACGCAATGGGTGAGAATTTCGACGGGGGGGAACAACATCATGATAGACGAGGTGTCAGAGGCGCCTGTAAAGCGTGTTTGGGGGAGCCCCCCGGACGTGTGCTGTTTTGGATAGTGAATGACATAAGGAAGGGGGTAATGAAGGTCCCCGTTTGCAGATGATGAAAAATTTAAAGAGGGGAAATTAAAAAAGCGAGGGTCGGCGGGGCCAAAAGACCGGGAAGGCCCCAAGTCTGGTCCCAACTGGCCCGAATTTAACCCCCCCCAAAAGCAAAGTCCAAAGACGAGAAGGGAAAAAACCCAGACATATGGAGGTAAAGATCAAAACCCCACTCAAGAAAAAATCTTTGGGGGGGTATAATACCACACATCTCCTGAGGCGCACATCAACGATAACTGCGCAGCATACGGGCGTCTCGCAAACCAAGAATAGAGTTCCGATACCTCACTAAGGAATCGTTCAAGACTATGCATACCATATACGTCAGGCCCAATTGGGGATACAGCATCAGTTTGGAACCACACCTGGTCAAGACGTCAAGAAATTAGAGAAAGTGCAAAGGTTTACAAGAAGACTAGCCCCAGAGCAAAGGGGGATTGTTCTATGAAAAAAAGGTTAAGGAAAACGGCCTGACTACACTGAAATCAGGGGGGACATGATAAACATATATAATGCTGCAAGGAATTCAAAATACAAAGCCTAGATGTTCCAGAGAGGGGGCAAAAAAAAGGGGCAAGGGAATGAAACTCCAGAGCCAAAGGGTGTTGGAATATTTCTTCAGTCATAGAGATGGGGAATTTTAAAGCCTAAAAAAAAGAAGAGTAAGACGAGGTTTGATAAAGCCATTGAGTAGGGAGAGGCCCCAGAGAACAAAAAAGGGGGGCCCCGGGCAGAAGCCCCCGAAGCACAAATAGGTATACACACATACACACACTTATACACACACACACACACACACACACACACACGCACACATACACACCACTATATAATAGAGAAAAAGAAAGAAAAATTTAAAGACGTTTAAGAAAGTTTCACAAGGAGACTTCACGATTTCCTTTTAACTTAATGAAGCCTTCCAACCCCAATTTTAAAAATTTAAAGCACTGTCAAGTCCATAGCCGTTTTCCCCCCCTAAAGGGAGCATAAACACAAGAGCGGATATGCCCCTTTCTTTCCCTTTTGGGGAAGGGCCTTTAAAAAAAAAAAATAATAATCTTAATCAATTATAGCTGATTTTTTGAAGTCACCTTGAAGAACATAATTTGATTAATGAATTCGCATGGGTTCACAAAGGGTCGCCTGCCTAAAAAAATTTCTGACGCAATAAAATTTTTGGGGCAGAGAAAAAAGAATATGATATAGTTTTTATTTATGGGGCCTTTTGAAAAAACCCCAAAGACTCAAAAAGGTGGCAGCTCATGGATAGGAGGTAAAGTTCTAGCAAAATAGAGGCAGGGCCCACCAAAAGAAAGCAGAGATTTTCCATTAATGGGGTCAAATCGAATGGGGATTGTCCAGTGGCGTTCCAAAAGGGATCAGTTTTGGCCCATTGTTGTTCAAAACAAAAACCTTGATAAAATTAAGTGACATGAGTAAATTTGCTGATGATAAAAAAAGGCCGTATAATTCATTCTGGAGGAGGATACCGGGGAACCCCGGGGTTTGGACAAATTAATGTTTTGGTTAAAATGGCAGAAAAAATTAATGGGGGCAAGTGTAAGGTACTAGCCCTTTGGTAATGAAAATATCCCCGAATTTATAAACTAGGTGAAGTAGAGTTTTATAACAGAATGTGAAAAGACGGGGCATGGAAAGAGGAACAAAACCAAGACAACAAAATGTGAATAAGGCTAACAGATTACTAGGATTTATTTCAAGAAATAAAACAGAAGTCCAAAATTTATTTTACAGCTCTATAACACTAGTGAGACCTCATTTGGTTATGCCTAGTTTTGGTCTCCCACAGGATGGATATAGATTCATTGGAAAAAAAGAAGAATGAAAAAAAAAGATTTAAATATAAGAAATCTCCCGTATGAAGATAGACTTAGAGCGTTGAATTTCCCCTCTCTGGAGAGACGTAGAATGAGGGGAGATATATCAGGTGTCAAGTGGATGATGGGCAAAAAAAAGGAGATATTAATAAAATACTGGGATATCGAACCAAGTAAGAACCAGAAATAACGGTTTAAATTGGGGTAAATTTAGATTTAAAAGGGGCAAGGCAAGACGGGGGTTTTTTAAAGAGTTGTAGATGCGTGGAAAACTTCCGAGTTTATAAATGCCCCAAAAAAGATTGGGGAAATATGAGTGGGGGGGGCTGGGGGGTTTATTGGTGTCGTAGTACGGGGGAAAAATTTTTGGAAGTGGTGGTTTTTATATGGACCCCCTTTATGGGCCAGTAGGCCTTCTGCAGTGTTCCTCCATTCTTTGTTCTTATGTTTATGTTCTTATTTGTAATATTAGTTTCCCCCGGGTGTAGAAGTGGGGCCTTGATCCAGTGTACGGAGCAACTCTTTGTATTGCGCAATCTGATATCCTTCATACCGATTTCTTCCATATCTGATTTCTTCCATATCTGATTACCCTTTCCCTACATGATTATTTTCCATACCTTATTCCTTTATATTGATTCCTTCCATACATATTTTCCTACCTGATTACTTTCCATACCTGATTCCTTCCCTTATAGCGGAATAATTTAAAGGGGGGTTTGGGGAATCTGCAATAACCTAGACAATAGACCTAGGCAATTATCTTTTTTCATTTTTTAAAAAATTTTGTTGGGGAAAAACACGTACCCCAAGACAATGGTAGCCGATAGGTTAAAAAAACCCAAAAAATTTTTTTTGTGGGACCCAGCTCACAATGCGGCCATAGTGGTGTTCGTTATAGTCAAGAAAAGAAGGGGAAAAAATTAGGGAGAGGGGAACCGTTCTTCGTAATTTTGTTAATTGTGGGAAAGGGGGTGCGGGGGGGCTTGAAAGGTAAGCCGGGGGGGGCTTAAGGGGAAGCCAGGGGGGGTTGGGGGAGAGTGGCTTGAATGCCAGGTATTTACGGGGGCGGGGGGGTTGGAAGGTGCAGGGTGGCTTGAAGGGTAAGCCAGAGGTGGATTGAAGGGTAAGCCATGGGTGGTTAAGGGTGGGGTATTTTTAAAGTTTCTCTTTTTGAAAAATACCCCCAAAAGAGAGAGAGAGGGGAAAACAGGAAAAAAAAAAAATATAAACAAAGAATTTTTACCTTTGGGAAAGTTTGTTGAGGAATTTTCCCAACCCGGGTAGCAGTGTTGTCCTGGGGGGGCCAAACCCAAAAAATTTTGGCATTTTGATTTCAGAAAAATTAAAAAAAATGTTAAAATAAAAGGGCACTCAACAAGCAGCATGAACACACACACAAAAAAAGCATGAAACAAGAACATTATGAAGACACATCCCCATCAGCATGAAGACACATCAGCATAACAGCATCCCCAAATCAAATAGCAGCATGAAGACACATCAACATAGCAGGGGAAAACACAGCAGCACAGCAGCATGAACACACATCAACATAGAATGAACACACATCAACATGAAACACACATCAACATAGATAAAAAAACATAGCAGAACAACATCAACATAGCAGCATAAAAACACATCAACAAATCGTGAAAAGGCGGTAAAAAGGACGAAAACAGTAATACTGAAAAAAACGGAGTCGGTACGTGGCGAGGTGTTGGGGGGCGCTTGGACGAGCGGGGTTGACAAGGGTCAGTCCGGGACCAGTTTTTTTTGGGGATATGTAACTGACATGACGGAAGGGGATAGACTCAAGCCCCCTGATTGCAAGTTAAGGGGAAAAAATCAACGGAGGAGGACCAGGCGGACTAAAAGGGATCGAAGGCATAGTCCTGACCAGCAACTGGCCCGGGTTTTAACCCGCCAAGTGCAAAGTCATGAAAATCGGGGGGGCAAAAAGCCGCAGAAAATAAGTGGGGGAAAGATAAAACCTCACTCAAAAAGATCTTTAGTGAAAAACAAAGAAACACATCTCCCGGGGGGCACATAACCAAATAATTTGGCATACGGGGCAAAACCAAGAAAGCATTTCCACATTAGTAAGGAGTTTTAGACTCTGTACACTGTTTTTTGGCCCATATTGGGGAGAGCACCAGTTTTTTAAACCCCCACCCGGAAATGTCAAGAAATTAGAGAAAGTACAGGTTTAACGAGACTAGTCCCGGGGGTTAAAAAATGTCCAAAAAAGGAAAAGACCTGACGATGGAAACAGGAGGAACAAAGACATGATAACAAATACAAAATACTGGGGGAATCGACAAGGTGGGGGACAGAATTTCCAATGGGGGACATCAATAAAGGGTCATAATTAAAGGGGAACCCCCGGGGGGATAAGATTTCTTAACAGAGGGCAGAAAAGGGGAAAGCGGGGGGTAGGGGGAGGGGCCATACAAGCTTGGGGGGATAAAGCCACAGATCAGGGGTCGTAGCGACCAGGGGAAAAGGGGGCCGGAGCTAGAATTGACCCCTTAACCACAATTTGGGGACACCTACCTTAAAGAAGCTTTCCCCCCAGAGTTGACTTTCAATTATATCATTCTCAAACATCCCCATAACCGTTATTTACTGCTTCTCCTTTTCCCTTTTTTCATTTCTTCTTCTGTGTTTTCCCAATTTTTTTAATTTTTTGGGCCCAGCCCCTTGTTTTGACCCCATGGTGGCTGTCTCTTGTTACCTTACTTATCAACCTTTTTCTATTTCTTCCAGCACTATTTGACTAATTTGTGGTCAGGGCGAGCCGCTCCCGGCCCGCCTTTCACTGGTCCCTGCTAGGTGCCAGTGACCTATGGATGTACTC
>WNWK01013508.1:0-36680 GCA_009830355.1 Cherax destructor
GATGTTTCCACAACATTCTCCTGGGTCTTCGTTGTTTCTACCTCTCCACCCGTCCTCTTGAGCCTTAACTTTGTCCCATGCGTTTTAGCCACTGTCCAGGTTCCTTTCCTGGCTTGAGGATTCTCAACAGGAGGATTACTACGAATCCTCTTGTTTTCCTCAGTCAGTCGCTGTATCTCAAGCTTAGCTACCCTCAGTTCTTCCTTCAGCTGCTGGTAGAGTAGCTCAAGAGAGGACATCTTCTTCAGATTGACAGAGAGCACACAAGACACGTCTTCACTGAGTTAAGTCAGGTCCACCACTGATTAAGTCAGGTCCACTGAGGATATCGAACCAAGTAAGAACCAGAAATAACGGATTTAAATTGGATAAATTTAGATTTAGAAAGGACATAGGCAAGTACTGGTTTTCGAACAGAGTTGTAGATGCGTGGAACAATCTTCCGAGTACTGTGATAGAGGCTAGGACCTTGGGTGGCTTTAAAAAGAGATTGGACAAATATATGAGTGGGAGGGGCTGTGTTTGATTGGTGTCGTGAGTACAGGAGTAAATTCTTAGGTAGTGGTGGTTTTGATATGGACCTGCCTTGTATGGGCCAGTAGGCCTTCTGCAGTGTTCCTCCATTCTTATGTTCTTAAAGGACTTGGGGGTTATGGTAAGCAGCAACCTTGGAAAAATTGTTCTACCTTATTGTAGATGAATGGTTCAGAGAACCGACAAGTTATAAATTAAACACATGCAACACTTGGGTATCTTTATTGAGGAAACGTTTCGCCACACAGTGGCTTCATCAGTCCAATACAAAGAAATAATATTGGTAGAATTACCGACAATATGTTAAGTAAAAGGACACAAATGCAACTAATGTGACATTTTATTTTGGCAACGTTTCGCTCTCCAGGAGCTTTTTCAAGCCGTTACCTTGAAAAACCTCCTGGAGTAGAAAGGTGTAAGGAGAGGATGAGTTTGAGGTAATCAGTCCCTCGCCCTGGAGTCGATGTGTTCAGTCCATCAATCTTTTTTAGAAGATACAAACGAATTCTTCAACACTTGTCCAACCTTTGGACGAAGACCTACTTCGAATAGTGGATGGTACCACTATGACCCCGCCTCCTCCTGCTTCACCTCACCTGACTACAGCATATAAGCCGCCTCTACGGCCTTGATCTTTCGTGCCAAGGTGTCTGATACCAGGCTGAAGATCTCAGACATCAACCTGGACAGCCGACTCTCCTTCCGCAAGCAGGCAGAGCATGTCAGGGAGCGTGCCATGGCCAATCCTAGGACTGGTGCCAGCCACGATATTCTCCGGATGTTCTACGTGCAGGCGGTGCTCTCGCTAGTCGACTATGGTGCAATCACCCTGGCCCATGCTCATCTCTCATGCCTCAGTGTTGTACAAAATGCTGCGGCTCGGGTCATGCTGGGGGCTCCGGGCTGGACGAACACAGTGACTCTGAACAGAGAGGCCCAACTGCAGCCCCTAAGTGACAGGATCGCCCTTGTTGCTGCCAGGAGGTTGGCCAAATTTGTCCAGCTACCGGGCGGTGAGCGCCTGCTGAGAGACCTCCTTGACCGTCAGCGAGGCGACTTCGCAGGAGGCCGTGTCCGACTATGGTTGTGGTTGGCTGCGGAAGTGACACAGGAGCTCCTGCCCATGCCGCTCCTCGAGGACAAGGGATGCGACCGGCCAGTCGATGGGTACACCGTGCCACCGCCATGGGCACCAGAACCTGTCGTAATCCACCTTGCAAACCTGCCAGCCAGCAAGCGTCACTGTCCACAGCACGTGCTGCAGCGGTGGGCAGCTGCAAGCATTGTTGCAGCGGAGCATCCCGGGTGTGCAGTGTACTACACTGATGGATCAAGAGACCCCGAGGCCGGCCACACGGGTTCCGGGATATATCACTCCTCCCTAACGGCCGGCTGGCGCCTCCCAGACCACTGCAGCATCCTACAGGCAGAACTCCACGCCATCCAGAGGGCCATTCAACATGCGCTCATGGAACACCACCAACCTCCAGTCATCCACATCGACTCCAGGGCGGCGATACAGGCCATCATGCATAGGGAGCCCAAGGATAACATCCGGCTCCTCACCGCCATCAGAAGAGACCTACATTCACTTGACGAGCAGGGCCGGCAAGCAACAATCAATTGGATACCAAGCCACATCGACCTTGCTGGGAATGATGCGGCGGATGGGGCGGCTAAGTCTGCCACACTTGCGGCCCAACCTGTGACTACAATTGCCATTAGCCCCAGGCAGGTGCACCTGGGGGCAGCTTCGGCAGCCAGACGCCCACTACCAGCACCAGGAGCATCTCGGAGCCGGCACTGGTATGACAGAGCGACACGTAGGGAGCCCCCACCAAACATGAGGAAACTGAACAGGGAGCTGCAAGTCAGCGTCCACCGCCTGCGCCTCGGCTACCCTACTGCAAAGCGCCTCATCGAACGCATGAGTGAGGAGCTTTGCCGCCACTGCGACCGGATGGTTCCAAAGCCTCTAGTTCACTATATGCTTGACTGTCCTGCGACGACGGCCATCCGCCGCAGGCACTTCCCGATGGCACCTGGGGATCTGACCCGTGAGGACAAAGCAGCCCGGCTGGTTTACCTGGCCACCCATGATTTGGAGACACTGCTCCCAGTCCTAGCCACCCACCCGCCCCCTCGATGACGACGCCGGAGAACCCCGACGACGACCAGGACTACCCACTACAGCTATTCTTTCTCTCACTTCCTTCTTTCTTATCCCCCATCCTTCTTCCTATGTAGGTAGAACCACAGCCTGAAGTACTAAGATCTGCTGATGAAGATGCGACGTCAGAAGACACTCCCCATCATGGGGAGCCACAGCGAGAAAGAAAGAAGAAGATGACACCCTCTACACAGGGGGCCAATGCCGGGTCACCATTTGGAGAAGACCCGGGCCGGATGTACCGGCGAACATACAACAACAACAACTTGTGCTGCACTTCTAACAAGACTGATGGACTGAACACATCGACTCCAGGCTGAGGGACTGATTACCTCAAACTCCTCCTCTCCTTACACCTTTCTACTTTGTATTGGACTGATGAAGCCACTGTGGCTAAACGTTTCCTCAATAAAGATACCCAAGTGTTGCATATGTGTCTAATATATACCTAATATATACCTAATATATACCAATTTTTCCAAACCAAGACTTTTCTTTGTCTCCAGCGCTACTCCAAAGATTAGCTTGTTTTGGACTTTTTTATTTGTTTTTGTTTTATTGCAAAGAACATTCGCCACTAATGTAGCAAAATGGTTATAATTGTTACATTATATAAACCCGGGAAGAGTTCATTACCGCAGTAACTTGTCCAGCTATCAAAACTTTGCCGTCCAGACCCTGGACCCATTATGTATTAATGTTGGTAGAATTACCCACAATATGTTAGGTAAAAGAACACGCTTGATAAAGCTCTTGGAGAGCGAAACGTTGCCACAATAAAACGTCACATTAGTTACACTTGTGTCCCTGGACCCATTATGTAACTCTGTAAGCCTTTGACTACCACCCACAGGATAGGTATGGGAGGCATAATGTTAAACTAACAGCTTTGTTAATGTTTAAGCGACAAGGTTACAATATTGTCAGTAGTCGTTGTTGATACAACTACATTCCATAAATATTAAATCCCTTAAAAATAAAATTTTAATAAACTATGAAGGACTTGGGGAGTTGAATGGTTGAGGAGCAGGGGCGAGGGGGTTATGAGAGGGTCACTATTTACCACACACGGGGAAGAGGGTGAGGGGCACTTCCCTACACACTGATTGTGCAGTTGTTCACACTGTCCTGGCTACAACTAGCACAACATTTATTTGTTTCCCATACACATCTTGAAAGATATGGGCATGTGACTCCCCAAAACCAGTGTTCCCTTCATCTTCACCCGCACACCCCGCCCCATCCCCTCCGGCGGCCTGGGGGAGGAGGCACACAAACTGTTTAACATTTCCACTATTTACGCTGAAACGATGCACTTGGATGTTCTCTCGCTGCTCCGGAATCTTCCCAGAGCATTCACACTGAGTCCTGTTCAATCATGACCCGGTCAGCCTCTTTGATCAGGAGCTATCCTTGAAAACCCCGGAGCTAGCCCGCCAAACGCCCTACCGCGTCGGCCATGCCGAGCCAACTGTTGCAATCGTGCCATTACGATTTCGTGAGTCTAGTGGTTATACGCAGCTCAGTTCTTGTCTCCATATTACAGAATGGATATAAATTCGTTAAATTACATTCACTTGTAAGACGAAGAATGAGGGGAGACATGATCGAGGTATACAAGTGGAAAATGGGTATCTGGAGTCTACCTGGAGAGAATTCCAGGGGTCAACGCCCCCGCGGCCCGGTCTGTGACCAGGCCTCTTGTTGGACCAGAGCCTGATCAACCAGGCTGTTACTGCTGGCCGCACGCAGTCCAACGTACGAACCACAGCCCGGCTGATCAGGTACCGACTTGAGGTGCCTGTCCAGTGCCTGCTTGAAGACAGCCAGGGGCTTGTTGGTAATCCCCCTGATGTATGCTGGGAGGCAGTTGAACAATCTTGGGCCCCTCACACTTATTGTGTTGTCCCTCAACGTGCTAGTGGCACCCCTGCTCTTCATTGGGGGAATGTTACATCGCCTGCCGAGTCTTTTGCTTTCGTACGGAGTGATTTTTGTGTGCAAGTTTGGTACTAAGCCCTCGAGAATTTTCCATGTGTATATAATAATGTATCTCTCCCGCCTGCGTTCTAGAGAGTACAGGTTTAGGAACTTCAAGCGTTCCCAGTAGTTGAGGTGGTTTATCGCACTTATGCGTGCGGTGAAGGTTCTCTGCGCAATTTCACCCGCCTTGAAAGGTGCAGTTAGTGTGCAGCAATATTCCAGCGATCTGTAAAGTGTCAACATGGGCTTGGCATCCCTGGTTTTGAAGGTTCTCATTATCCATCCTGTCATTTTTCGAGCAGATGCAATTGCTACATTGTTATGGTCTTTGAAGGTGAGATCCTCTGACATGATCACTCCCAGGTCTTTGACATTAGTTTTTCGCTCTATTGTGTGGTTGGAATTAGTTTTGTACTCCGATGAGATTTTAATTTCTTCACGTTTTCCGTATCTGAGTAATTGAAATTTCTCATCATTGAACTTCATATTGTTTTCTGCAGCCCATTTAAAGATTTGGTTTATGTCTGCTTGGAGTCTTGCAGTGTCTTCAACGGTGGACACTGTCATACAGATTAACAAAGGGGATATAAATAAGGTCTTGAGAATATCTCACCAAGAGAGAACCCGCAATAATGGATTCAAATTAGATAAGTTTAGATTTAGAAAGGATATAGGAAAGTATTGGTTTGGAAATAGGGTAGTTGATGAGTGGAACAGTCTGCCTAGTAGGGTTATTGAAGCTAGGACCTTGGGTAGTTTCAAATTTAGGTTGGATAAATTCATGAGTGAGAGGGGTTGGATTTGAGTGGGAGTTGCACGTGAGTGGGTGGAATTGTAGGGGCTTATTTCTTGGGTAGCATTGAAGATTGGGTTAAACAAATATTCTGTTAGTGGGATGGAATGTGAAGGACTTGCCTAGTATGGGCCAACAGGCCTAGCTTCAATAACCCTACTAGTTAAATACCGTAGAACTTAGCCATACAGATTGTGAGAAGGACTTGGGGGTGATGGTAAGCAGCAACCTTAAACCAAGACAGCAATGCCTAAGCGTACGTAATAAGGCAAATAGATTACTGGGATTTATATCAAGAAGTGTTAGCAACAGAAGTCCAGAGGTTATATTACAGCTTTATACATCATTAGTAAGGCCTCACCTAGATTACGCAGCTCAGTTCTGGTCTCCATATTACAGAATGGACATAAATTCGTTAGAAAACATTCAGCGTAGAATTACTAAATTAATACATAGCATTAGAAATCTTCCTTACGAAGAAAGATTGAAGACCCTAAAATTACATTCACTTGTAAGACGTAGAATGAGGGGAGACATGATCGAGGTATACAAGTGGAAAATGGGTATTAACAAAGGGGATATAAATAAGGTCTTGAGGATATCTCTCCAAGAGAGAACCCGCAATAATGGATTCAAGTTAGATAAGTTTAGATTTAGAAAGGATATAGGAAAGTATTGTGAAGGACCTGCCTAATATGGGCCAACAGGCCTGCTGCAGTGTTCCTCCTTTCTTATGTTCTTATGGTTTGGAAATAGGGTAGTTGATGAGTGGAACAGTCTGCCTAGTAGGGTCATTGAAGCTAGGACCTTGGGTAGTTTCAAATTTAGGTTGGATAAATTCATGAGTGAGAGGGGTTGGATTTGAGTGGGACTCGCACTTGAGTTAATAGAATCATCAAAGCTTATTTCTTGGGTAGTATTGAAAATTGGGTTGGGAAATTATTCTGTTAGTGGAATGGATTGTGAAGGACCTGCCTAGTATGGGCCAACGGGCCTGCTGCAGTGTTCCTCCTTTCTTATGTTCCTCCATTCTTATGTTTAAGAAGAACATAAGAAAGTAGGAACACTGCAGCAGGCCTATTGGCCCATACTAGGCGACTCCTTCACAAATCCAACCCACTAACAGAATAAACGCTTCCCAAGCAATAAGCTTTCATAATTCTATTTACTCACTCAACTCCAACCCCTCTCACTCATGTATTTATCCAACCTAAATTTAAAACTACCCAAGGTCCTAGTTTCAATAACCCTACTAGGCAGACTGTTCCACTCATCAACTACCCTATTTCCAAACCAATACTTTCCTATAATGTGATCCTTTATTGACAACGTTTCGCCCACACAGTGGGCGAAACTTGGAACTCAAGAATGGAACACTGCAGGTCCTTTAAGTTACCCGAGGTTTTTAACTATCACACTACTTTGAAGACAGTCACATGCAGCTTTCTCCACCTGACCCAGCATTCTCCACCTGACTAAATCCTATAAATACTCATGTATCTTTTATCCAGGTAGATCTGTCTGTGACTCGATAAAGCCCACTGCGTGGGCGAAACGTTGTTAATAAAGGTTCACATTATACTGCTTATGTGTTTATTTTTCCATTGTGTCGGTATTTTATACCATTTATTTCCACTTTCCTATATCCTTTCTAAATCTAAACTGATCTAATTTTGCTCCATAGTTTGAAACAGTGTGAAGCTAAAGCTACAGCATGAAGACTTATAAATCTAATTTGGGCCAGTAGGCCTTCTGCATTGTTCCTCCATTTTTATGGTCATCCTTCTACGGTTTCCGATGGAAAAATAAACACATAAGCAGTATAATGTGATCCTTTATTGACAACGTTTCGCCCACGCAGTGGGCTTTATCGAGTCACAGACAGATCTACCTGGAAAATGAGTAACATGACTATATATAGGGTATAGTCAGGTGGAGAATGCTGGGTCAGGTGGAGAAAGCTGCATGTGACTGTCTTAAAAGTAGTGTGATAGTTAAAAACATTGTGTGACTTAAAGGACCTGCAGTGTTCCATTCTTGAGTTCTAGGTGGGATAGCGTTGAAGAAGTTTCTTGGCAATAGGTTCAGCTATGTTGTAGAAGCCGTTGTTCTGGTTGAAGTTGTTTGATATACAGATGAGTGATGATTCCAGGATTCTTCGGTATTGCGTGTTGTCTTCTCTGGCGATGAGTTTCCGATACCTGAGGAATTTACCGGAATTCTTGGATGGCTTTGAAAAAAGGTTGGATAAGTTATGGTTAGTTGAGAGACCTGCCATGTCATACCTTGACATGTCACAACCACGGCCTATAAAGTACCGATACAGTCATCATTACAGCAAGGAATTTCGACGTTCTCTTGAAAAACACCTCATCTAGACGTATACAATATGAATATGAACTTTTTTGGCCAAGAATTTGTTTGCGCTGTGTTACCTCACATATGTGGTGATGGCTTGGCCCTGGAACACCACTCTATTGACCAGGCGCTGAAGAATATGCGTCACAACATAGAGAGTATCTCTAATGACAGTCATCCCAATGGTAAAAGAATGGTCATGTCAATTTATTATTCTACAATGACGTGGGTTAGAGTTACAACATTATGTGTACACCACCTAAAAGAAGCTATTGACTTAGGCAAAGACACCATTAGCTGGTTCTACGGAGGGATTGTCTCAAACCAGTATAAGAAGACCATGGGATTTCTTGGTCTTGCTGCAGCCGAGGGCGTCTCTGAGCGCATGCTAAATTCTTCAGCAATAATGGCAGACCATTGGGAGGACATCACCTGTACCATCATGAACATGCTGCGTTTCTGGGAACCAAGTTTCGAAAAGTATGTTCTGGAGATCCAGTCTTCCTGTTTGAGGCAATGGACTCTACGCATGGCTACCGATCCTCAGGTATGTCCCAATTTTTACATAAGGATCGGCATGGTGCGTCTCATACAGATGTGGAACGACGATATCATGAAGAGCCCGGAATACGGAGGGAAGATAGCAAAAGCGCTGGTGCCTCTCAGTCAGTACCTGAATGCGGAAAATATGTTTGAGACCTGTTCTTACCAGGACCTGGCTGAGCCCTTCCTGCGAGTCTTACAGAATCTTCAGCGACACGGCCACCTCAAGTCGATCTCAACCGCCGCCCAGGATCAGGTATAATCTTCTCTTTCAGTTCTTGGAACATAAGAACATAAGAAAGGAGGAACACTGCAGCAGGCCTGTTGGCCCATACTAGGCAGGTCCTTCACAATCCATCCCACTAACAGAATAATTGCCCAACCTAATTTTCAATTCTACCCAAGAAATAAGCTTTGAAGATTCTACTAACTCAAGTGCGAGTCCCACTCAAATCCAACCTCTCACTCATGAATTTATCCAACCTAAATTTGAAACTACCCAAGGTCATAGCTTCAATGACCCTACTAGGCAGACTGTTCCACTCATCAACACCTGTTTCGGAACCAATATTTTCCCTATATCCTTTCCTGTTAAACTAAACTTACTCAATCTAGTTTCCATTATTGCGGCAGGTTCTCTCTTGGAAGAGATATCCTGAAGACCTTGATTTATAGCCCTTCCTTAGTCAGTACCGAATCTTCCCTTACCAGACCTGCTGATGCCCTCCTGCATTCTTCGTCTTACAAGGCATAGTAATTCAAGGGGTCTTAATCTTTCTTCAGTTCGGGGCTGGCTTCATTCTGATGAAATGGAGCTGCTCTTCCCATAGGTCAAATTTGTTTAGCTCCTTCCTTTGCTGTGTTGCCACAACAAATGTTGCCCCATATGTATGTTTGGTAAGGAATTTGGTCTTTAAACATACCGCCTAGTCAGTAGGCTATTCCAGTCTAATTATTATTAATAAGGCATGATGGAGATTTATAGATCCCCAGGTATTGTACATAAATCCTATTCATCATTATGATAATTATTTATTATTATTATTAAGATTATTATTAACTTTTTTACTAATACCAGCAAATCCTAATTGTTTTACATAGCAATTAATACATTCGTAGATATTCCATTATGATACTTTAAGAAATAATTTTGCTGCACTTATGCTATTCTAATTAATATTGAAGATAATACTCTTCGGATTAAAGATGCCTAACTGTTGCCTTTGTGTCTTACCAATACTCTTCAATTTATTTTTCTGCAGTTGAGGGATTTGCAAGTTGGACCTGAAGCAAAGTGTTTGGCTCGCTTGGTGGAGATAGTAGGCAGGATAGTAGAACTGCTCCAAGAATGGTACCCAGCAGGTATATGCAGGATGTCTCACGCTCTGGTGGCTCTCAGGGTTACCACGTACCTGCTTCATCTACTGGTGGCCACCTCGCCTACGTTACAAGCCTTCCAGAGCCCTGGCCTAGCTCAGACCGCTGCTGCTACCATCGTCAAGACCATAACATGTACACTGTCTCTCTGTTCCGCCCCCCATCAATTAACCAAGGAATTAACCGATATTATTGCCAAGATAGTGATTATCTTGGAGAATTTAGATCTCCACGAGATCCCGCAGTCAGTGATGTCATGTTTGCGACGCGATCATGGCCACCATCTGTCAGTCTTCATAAGGGAAGTCAATACGATTGGACACCCTTTCCTGACTTTCAATACAATGCCCGATGACACACTATCTGATTGCCCAGAGAAGTTCGTGGACAGTGTGACGCAGGCGGTGATGGAGGCGCCAGTGCTACTCCATCCTTCTAACATGGTGGTGGACGAGTCGACACTGATCCACCTGCTGCTGGTGTCTCCCTCAGACCCCTTCACCAGGGTCCCCCTGGACCATGGCTCATACAGTCGTCTACCTCAACTCAAGGCCGAGATTGATGCTTGGAGACTAAGCAGAGGCAGAGGCAATATCAAAATAGTAATGGCGTGAAGAGCCTTACCACACACACAGTTATGTAAAAACGTATGTTTTTGTTTTATGAAAAATAAAATGTTAAGTTTAATAGTGTTTTTAATCGAAATTATCTTTTGGTATAAGTGTGAGATAAGATTTTATTCGGATTTTCAACCCCGGAGTTAGAAAGGCAGTAGGGTGATAGATACAACCTTGGGTAACATAAAAAGAGATTGGACAAGTATAGGAACATAAGAAAGGAGGAACATTGCAACAGGCCTACTGGCCCATACCTGGCAGGTCCATCTCAAAACCAATCCACCAACGCCAACAGAGAAGTTTCTTGGCAATAGATTCAGCTATGTTGTAGAAGCCGTTGTTCTGGTTGAAGTTGTTGGATATACAGATATGTGATGATTCCAGGATTCTTCGGTATTGAGGGTTGTCTTCTCTAGCGATGAGTCTTGCGTTTCTGTAGTTGATTAAATGGTTGTGTGAATTTCGGTGTTGAACACAGGCATTTCTTGGGTCGTCAGATCTGCCTGCGTACTGGTGTTCTGAAATACGTGTTTGGAGGTCTCTGGATGTTTCGCCGACGTATAATTTGCTGCAGTCATTACAAGGGATTGTGTATACCACTGCAGTGGATGAGATACATAGTCCTCCCCACCAACTCCATTGCCAAACACGTTTCCAACATTTTTTCCCAATACCTCATTCCAAGTACCTACCTTCACATCCACCACCATCAAGGACATTACCAGTAACAGACAGGACAAGCTTCAATACACTGCCGGGGTATACACAATCCCTTGTAATGACTGCAGCAAACTATACGTCGGCGAAACATCCAGAGACCTCCAAACACGCATTTCAGAACACCAGTACGCAAGCAGATCTGACGACCCAAGAAATGCCTGTGTTCAACACCGAAATTCACACAACCATTTAATCAACTACAGAAACGCAAGACTCATCTCCAGAGAAGACAACACTCAATACCGAAGAATCCTGGAATCATTACTTATATGTATATCCAACAACTTCAACCAGAACAACGGCTTCTACAACATAGCTGAACCTATTGCCAAGAAACTTCTTCATCGCTTTCCCACATAGAACTTGAGAATGGAACACTGCAGAAGGTCTACCCATATACTGTTGGCGTTGGTGGATTGGTTTTGACATGGACCTGCCAGGTATGGCCCAGTAGGCCTGTTGCAATGTTCCTCCTTTCTTATGTTCCTATACTTGTCCAATCTCTTTTTATGTTACCCAAGGTTGTAACTATCACCCTACATTGAAGACTGTCACATGCAGCATTCTCCACCTGACCCAGCATTCTCCACCTGACTAAATCCTACATATACTCCTGTATCTGTTATCCAGGTAGGTCTGTTTATGACTTGATAAAGCCCACTGCGTGGGCGAAACGTTGTCAATAAAGGATCACATTATACTGCTTATGTGTTTATTTTTCCATTTTGTCGGTATTTTATACCATTTATTTCCACTGACTGAGTGGAACAGTCTGCCTAGTAGGGTTATTGAAGCAAGGACCTTGGGTAGTTTTAAATTTAGGTTGGATAAATTCATGAGTGAGAGGGGTTGGATTTGAATGGGACTCGCAAATGAGTGAATGGAATTGTCAAAGCTTATTTCTTGGGTAGCATTGAAAATTGGACTGAGCAAGTGTTCTGTTAGTTGGACGGATTGTGAAGGACCTGCCTAGTATGGGCCAACAGGCCTGCTGCAGTGTTCCTCCTTTCTTATGTTCTTATGACAGTAGCAGCTACCAGCACTGACTGACAGTAGCAGCTACCAGCACTGACTGACAGTAGCAGCTACCAGCACTGACTGACAATAGCAGCCACCAACATTGACTGAAACTGCAGCAGCCACAAACATTGACTGAAACAGTAGCAGGTACCAGCAGTGGTTGAAGCAGCATCACCAGTGTTGGTGAGGCAGTGAGTAGAAACAAGGCTCCCTCGAGATGGCTTCCTAATTTCCAACCATTTAATGACGCCAAACACCGCCTTCTCGCTTGGGTAATCAACGTCAATCTCCAGTGCAGTTGTGGACTATTTTTCCCTCTTGTAAATTCATAATTACTTCAGCTCGGCCTCCTTTGTGGCAGAGTCTCAACTAAACGAGACAACAAAAGACACCTTCCTCATTTACCTCCGGATGCCCATGGGAGTACGCCAAAAGCCGCCAGCCCAGCACTTTACATGGCCGGGAAATCGACGTTCGCAGGAGTTTTTGTTCTGCCAGACGGAGGCGATGGAAGGGAGACAAAGAATGGACGATTAGTAGTTCCCTCAAAGCTGACAGTCTGAGGACAGAGAGAGAGGGGAGAGATCTGTTGGGGAGGGGCACGGGATCTACCTAGAGCCAGAAGACTAGAGGAACAACAACAACATAATAATAATATTTTTATTTCTACAAGTACATGTACAACGTATACAGACCATAGCTGACATCAATGTCATACTACTATATAGAAAGTCTCTTGTTATGCTGAGTATTTCGGGCAAATTAGGGAAGTTTTGTCCCAGGATGCAACCCACACCAGTCCACTAACACCCAGGTGCCCATTTTACTGATGGGGAACATAGACAACCGGTGTAAGGAAACACGTCCAATGTTTCTACCCTCGCCGGGAATCAAACCCGCCGTGTGAAGCGAGAGCTTTAACCACCAGAAAGCCTATTGTTATGAAGAGAATTTCGGGCACTGTGAAGCCTAGCTTAAAACTAAACTGGTAATAACTTAGGTTAGGTTCCTTAATGTTTGTCACAGCTGGAGCTTTTGGTCATCTGACCGAAGCCTTCCACTGGCTTACCCGTCTACCCCTACCTACCTAATGACTATTATTATAACCATTTTTTGGCAATAACTAATTAACTGTTTATATATACGGTCTCTAAGGGTTCACAAACAAATTTAGGAATTACAAGGCGAATAAAGACGGAAGACCTGCCTAATATACCTATTATACCTGCAGGTATTTTATTGCCATCCTCAAACTCTAATATTTTTATATTTTTCAATACGCAAATAGTTGAAAAAATAAACACATAAGTAGTATAATGTGATCCTTTATTGACAACGTTTCGCCCACGCAGTGGGCTTAATCGAGTCACAAACAGACCTACCTGAATAACAGAAACATGAGTATTTATAGGATTTAGTCAGGTGGAGAATGCTTCATGTGACAGTCTTCAAAGTAGTGTGATAGTTACAACCTTGGGTAACAAAAAGAGATTGGACAAGTATAAGAACATAAGAAAGACGGAACACTGCAACAGGCCTACTGCCCCATACTTGGCAGGTCCATGTCAAAACCAACCCACCAACAGTATATGGGTAGACCTTCTGCAGTGTTCCATTCTTAAGTTCTATGTGGGATAGCGATGAAGAAGTTTCTTGGCAATAGGTTCAGCTATGTTGTAGAAGCCGTTGTTCTGGTTGAAGTTGTTGGATATACAAACAAGTGATGATTCCAGGATTCTTCGGTATTGCGTGTTGTCTTCTCTGGTGATGAGTCTTGCGTTTCTTTAGTTGATTAAATGGTTGTGAATTTCGGTGTTGAACACAGGCATTTCTTGAGTCGTCAGATCTGCCTGCGTACTGGTGTTCTGAAATACGTGTTTGGAGGTCTCTGGATGTTTTGCCGACGTATAATTTGCTGCAGTCATTACAAGGGATTGTGTATACCCCTGCAGTGGATGAGATACATAGTCCTCCCCACCAACTCCATTGCCAAACACGTTTCCAACATTTTTTCCAATACCTCATTCCAAGTACCTACCTCCACATCCACCACCATCAAGGACATTACCAGTAACAGAAAGGACAAGCTTCAATCCACTGCAGGGGTATACACAATCCCTTGTAATGACTGCAGCAAATTATACGTCGGCGAAACATCCAGAGACCTCCAAACACGTATTTCAGAACACCAGTACGCAGGCAGATCTGACGACCCCAGAAATGCCTGTGTTCAACACCGAAATTTACACAACCATTTAATCAACTACAGAAACGCAAGACTCATCGCCAGAGAAGACAACACTCAATACCGAAGAACCCTGGAATTATCACTTATCTGTATATCCAACAACTTCAACCAGAACAACGGCTTCTACAACATAGCTGAACCCATTCCCAAGAAACTTCTTCAACGCTTTCCCACATAGAACTTGAGAATGGAACACTGCAGAAGGTCTACCCATATACTGTTGGTGTTGGTTGGTTGGTTTTGACATGGACCTGCAAAGTATGGGCCAGTAGGCCTGTTGCAGTGTTCCTCCTTTCTTATGTTCTTATACTTGTCCAATCTCTTTTTATGTTACCCTACATTGAAGACTGTCACATGCAGCATTCTCCACCTGACCCAGCATTCTCCACCTGACCCAGCATTCTCCACCTGACTAAATCCTATAAATACTCATGTTTCTGTTATCCAGGTAGATCTGTTTGTGACTCGATAAAGCCCACTGCGTGGGCGAAACGTTGTCAATAAAGGATCACATTATACTGCTTATGTGTTTATTTTTCCATTGTGTCGGTATTTTATACCATTTGTTTCCAACGTGGATAGTTAACCCGCAACGCTTAAAATAGATTACCATGTATAAGTAAGTTTATTCGGATATACACAAATAGAGTTACATAGATTATCATACATAACAGCATATGTGTACAGAACCCTCCAGGATAACCCAAAAAAGTCAGCGTGACTTATTTCCATTGGGGTCCATTTAATACCTTAATATTATACACTGTAGGAGATAGTATATGTTATGATAAATTACACACATATGCAACACTTAGGTATCTTTATTGAGGATACCCAAGTGTTGTATATGTGTCTAGTTTAATCAACTTGTCGGTTCTCTGAACCATTTATTTACATGTTATTATACTTTTAAGGATATATACTAGGAATAAGGTAAAAAAAAAAGTTATTTACATTTACATGTGTGTTAGCTAAAAAAAATAAAAAATCATTCTCCCCCCCCTTTCTGTCGCTACATTCATTAGGTACCTTTCTGTCACTACATTCATTAGGTACCTTTTGGCTCTCTTGAGCTGTTTTATGCTATGACTGGCTTTGACATGTGCAGGCAGTCTGTCCCATGCCTTTATTACTGTACAATAAAAGGTGTTTGAAGCCTGGCCACTGACTGTGGCTAAAGACAAATGCTATATAATGAGATTCTTTATTGACCAGTACAGTGGACTTTATTGCAACCATCATACAGAATGGTTTCACTATCATAGTCTATTACAAAATATGGTTTTAAATGTGACAGTCCATCACGATTTCAAAATGTCAGATCACTTTAAAGCTATCAGATCAAGTTAACTATTGATTACAATGGATCGTACGTGTCAGGATATACTACGCCATCATTTTCACAAAATGCACCAGAGAAAACTATTTATAAGGTCGTATTTTAAAGGAGATACGATTCAATTTAAGGAAAAAAAATTTTCAGAGAGGTGCACAGTGGCAACACCTGAATGTCCAACAGTGAACCGAAATTCGCCAGAAATTGCCATTTTTTGGTGAAGCTGTTGACAGACAATGCTCAGAAATGAACTGATATATAGCAATGATATGTCAAAAGTCATCAACATGACCGCATTTCCGCGAAATATGCATATATAAAAGAGGATGGTGTCTGCTGGTAGATGGTAACACTGCAATGAGTGCTTCCCCACCCAGACCTCTGAATTAAAGACTTTTATAACATTTTCACCAATTCCATCTTGTTGGAGCTATGAATCACCATCCAAGTTGATAACCCCCCGAGGATACATGGCCTAGAATGCAAGCCAGTCCAGGATAACCCAGGTAGGTGGCTTCCAGGTGGGTTATAAGCCGGGGTTTTTTTCCAGCCTTGAACTGCCCGAGGGACACTTGCAACTTGACACGGCTTTTTCCAGCCAACTCATCATTGCAAGACGACGTTGCTTGTGCTTGAAGACTCCAGCAACAGCTAGAGCAGCACTCTGACCCTCCTCGTGATAGGTGGTGACAGCCGTGGTGCAGTGACAGCCGTGGTGCAGTGAGACAGCCGTGGTACAGTGACAGCCGTGGTACAGTGACAGCCGTGGTGCAGTGAGACAGCCGTGGTACAGTGACAGCCGTGGTACAGTGACAGCCGTGGTGCAGTGACAGCCGTGGTACAGTGACAGCCGTGGTACAGTGACAGCCGTGGTGCAGTGACAGCCGTGGTGCAGTGAGACAGCCGTGGTACAGTGACAGCCGTGGTGCAGTGAGACAGCCGTGGTACAGGCAGACAGCCGTGGTGCAGTGAGACAGCCGTGGTACAGTGAGACAGCCGTGGTACAGTGAGACAGCCGTGGTACAGGCAGACAGCCGTGGTACAGGCAGACAGCCGTGGTACAGGCAGACAGCCGTCAGCAACAGCAGCTCACAAACTTCGTCATGCCATATTTGTTGATTTCAACTCAGCTTAGACTGGTGAGTAGCACTGGTCAGGTGTTGTCACTAGTTACTAGTGCTAGTTACTACTAGTATAGGCTATAATATCACCAGGCTGTGATATTACCAGGCTGTGACATCACCAGGCTGTGATATTACTAGGCTGTGACATCACCAGACTGTGACATCACCAGACTGTGATATTACTAGCTGACATCACGGGAACGGTGTAATCACTAGGCTGTGATATTACAGGCTGAATTACATCACCAGGCTGTGATATTACTAGGCTGTGACATCACCAGACTGTGACATCACCAGACTGTGATATTACTAGGCTGTAACATCAGGCTGTGATATCACTAGGCTGTGATATTACCAGGCTGATATTACCAGGCTGTGATAATACCAGGCTGTGATAATACCAGGCTGTGATATTATCAGGCTGTGATATTATCAGGCTGTGATATTACCAGGCTGATATTACCAGGCTGTGATGATACCAGGCTGTGATAATACCAGGCTGTGATAATACAAGGCTGTGATATTATCAGGCTGTGATATTACCAGGCTGTGATATTACCAGGCTGTGATATTACCAGGCTGTGATATTACCAGGCTGTGATATTACCAGGTTGTGATGTTACTAGGCTGTGACATCACTAGACTGTGACATCACGAGGCTGTGATATTACTAGGCTGTGACATCACCAGGCTGTGACATCACCAGGCTGTGATATTACCAGGCTGTGATATTACCAGGCTGTGATATTACCAGGCTGTGATATTACCAGGCTGTGATATTACTAGGCTGTGATATCACTAGGCTGTGATATCACTAGGCTGTGATATCACTAGGCTGTGATATCACTAGGCTGTGATATTACTAGGCTGTGATATTACTAGGCTGTGATATTACCAGGCTGTGATATTACCAGGCTGTGATATTACCAGGCTGTGATATTACCAGGCTGTGATATTACCAGGCTGTGATATTACCAGGCTGTGATATTACCAGGCTGTGATATTACCAGGCTGTGATATTACCAGGCTGTGACATCACTGGAAACAAGATGGACAGCCAACTGATGATGCACTGACTTTACTGGGTTATCCTGGGTGGCTAACCCTACGGGTTAAAAATCCAAACAAAATCTTATCACTCTTATCCTAACCTTACTAATAACATTTGCCTCTGTTCTACACAGTATTTCCATTTTCCTCTGGCATTACTTGGAACACATCGTTCATTCGTCGTGTATTTGCAGGAAGCTGGTCCAACTTATGTGGGAGACAGCGATAGTGATCCAGACTTGATGAGCTATCTAGAGGCCGAAGCAGTAAAAGAACCGACGTCTAAGAGGTCAGTAAAATTTTATGGTCGTGTAATGTTCAATACCCACACAGGAGACCTTCGATTTGATAGGGAAATAGGGAAAAGATAATGACTAGGACTGGCAGTTGTGGTGGATAGAGATGAGATTATTTTGCCTTGATCATAACAGTAATCAACCTTTCTATAACCAATAGGTTTTTTTTCCTTGTTGCCGGAGAGTTGACCCAGCGGATTTTGTTCGGTGTTTCTGAGGTTCGTTAAATCGAGGGTTTAATGCACTGTATTTTGTATTTCAGATATATTCACTTGCTGTATTTAGGAATGACAGCATAGCACTGTGGAATTTTTCTTAACATTTCCCATCTTTTTTTAATGCTATTTTGAAGTTTGCCAGCATAGTACAGGAGGGCCCCACTTTAGTCTTTTTTCACTTCCAAATGCATATAGAAGTCTGATAACATGTTTACATTATCAAATATTAAATGAGCAATTAAGCTAGACCTAAAAATGCATATACGTACAGTACACGCATTACTTTTTTTTTCAACAAACCAGCCATATCCCACCAAGGCAGTGTGACCTAAAAAGAAAAACAAAAGTTTCTCTTTGATTTAATTTAGTAATATATTTTCACCCTTAGCTTATAGTGAGTAGTGAATATATTTATTGTAAGAAGTCTGAATAAATGAAGAATGGGTATGATTGAAAACTGCTACATTAGCGAAACTCTGTAAAGCGGGGCCTGCCTGTATGTATGTATGTATATACAGTGGAATCAAGGTTTTCGTCTTTAATTCGTTCCAGAAAGTGACGAAAACCGAATTCGACGAAAACTGAAGCAATATTTCCCATAAGAAATAATGTAAATCCAATTAATCCATTCCAGACACCCAAAAGTATTAACAAAAAATACATTTTATAGAGAATAACTATAATCTTACATACCTGAATCTCTTCACAAAATATTACCCTGCTCACACTCCAACAGCTTGTTAGGTCCCAAAAACCATCTCCATCCACTCCTATCTAACATGCTCATACATGCCTGTTGCATGTCCAGGTCTCTTGCACACAAAATCCCCTCCCTCCATCCTTTCCTAGGATGACCCCTACCCCTCCTCCCCTCCATTACATAGTTATACACCCTCCAAGTCAACCTATTTTGCTTCATCCTCTCTAAATGACCAAACCACCTCAACACTCCCTCTTCAGTCCTCTGAATAATACTTTTAGTAACTCTATACCTCACACTAAGAATTCTCTGCATAATATTTACACTACACATTGCCCTTAGACACGACATCTCCTCTGCTTCCAGCCTTCTCCTTGTTGCAGCATTCACAACCCATGCTTGACACCCGTATAAGAGTGGTGGTACCCCTATACTCTCGTACATTCCCTTCTTTGCCTCCATGGATAGTGTGTTTTGTCTCCACAAATACCTCATTGCACCACTCGCCTTTTTTCCTTCATCAATTCTATGATTAACCTCGTCCTTCATAAACACATCCGCTGACAAATCTACTCCCAAATATCTGAACACATTCACTTCTTCCATACTCCCTCCCTCCCTCCAATCTGATATCCAAGTTTTCTTGATCTAAATCGTTTGATACCCTCATCATCTTACTCTTATCTATGTTCACTTTCAACTTTCTTCCTTTACACACCCTCCCAAACTGGTCCACTAACCTTTGAATCTCCCATAAGCACAGTATCATCAGCAAAAAGTAATTGTGTCACCTCCCATTTTGTATATGATTCCCCATAATTTAATCCCACCCCTCTCCCCAACACTAGCATTTACTTCTTTTACAACCCCATCTATAAATATGTGAAACAACCATATATATTTTTTCTGTACAAGTGTGCATGTAGTATCATAAATTTGTCTTTGAAATGAGATAACAACCTCATAGTCTCAGTGTGGCTTATCAAGTACAGTAATTTAATTTTTTGAAAAAGTAAGTATGTACAGCATTATGTTGTAGGTACGTATAATAGAAGATTTCGGTATAACAGCACAAGTAATGCTACATAGATTTTGTGTATAGTTTCAGTTACTGTACGAAACTGGTGCCGCGCAAGGTGCTAAACTTGCTCGAGAGAAAAGGATGGCGACTTGTTACATCGTCTAATATTGGCCAGATGTGCATTTGGACACTGCATCGGGAACGTGACTAAAACCCTGGATTGTGCTTTTATTGTTATGAGTATACTGGGAACAGAAAACAAAAAGGCACAATATGGTGACTGGAACAGTACACAAATAACCCGCACACAGTTGGTGTGACTTGTAAGTGGTCCAAGTCGGACCTGAAGGGCGACATAAGCTTCTCTCTCCTATCTGTGAGTTATTTGTATACTGGGAATGTTTCTGGGATAATGTAATATTTGTAATACTGTGCTATGCTTGTTTAATACCATGGTTATAGCTACTTTGTGGGCTTCCATATATTGTTGGGATTTATAGATTATATTTACAAGTTTTATATCAATACAGTAAGAGGCATTCCTCCTACATAGTTGTTAAGGTGTGAATATCATGTGGTTTATTTTGTATATCATTTTCATGTAGTATACAGGTACTGCACTAAAATGTGTTTGTTCTCCTTAAATAATACAACAGTTGAATATAATTAATAAAATACAGTGAAATGTCTAGCCTTTAATATGAACAATTTTGAAAGCTTTTGATTTGGCTCTGAGAGTGTATTCAAAGCTGATAATTAATGTCCAGCATGGATGGATAATTTTGCATATTGAGTTTCAAAATTCCTGTACTATGACAAGCAAAGAAATTCCTGATATCGAAGATTTATTGCCACCAAAACCTCAGGCACCTAAACCCAGCGACTGCTGCGGCACTGGTTGCTGTCCTTGCGTTCACGATATATATGAGCATGATTTGAAAGCGTGGAAGAAGCAGTGTGAGTTTATTCGTAATGGCTGCAGTGAAGAGGCACGAAATTACCCAGGTGCTGTTGAGCCAGACAAATGGAATGAGTTTGAGATTATTGCAGTGAATAAAGTAAGTAATAACACTTATCTCTACACTTTCAAACTAGAAGATAACCAATGTTTAGGCTTAAATTTAGGTCAACATTTAATTGTGAAGCAAGTGGGAAATGGCCGTTCAATTACTAGTCAATATACACCTGTCTCTGACATAAACCGAGTAGGATCCTTCGAAGTTCTCATAAAAATTTACCCTACAGGTAAAATTACTCAAATTATTAAAAATTGGAGAGTTAATGATATGATTCCATGGAGAGGGCCATTTGGCCATTTTTCCTACAAGGAAAATAGTTACAGAAGAATCCTTATTTTGGCAGCTGGCACTGGCATTGCTCCGGTGTATCAGATAATAAAAAGTGTTGTTGAAAATGAAGAGGAGGAGACTTTTATTAAGCTGAATTATGCTTCCAAGACTTTTTCCGATATTTTGTTAAGAGAGGAATTGTGCAGTTACTGCCGATATTGGAATTTTACAATGTGTCACTATTTAAGTGAAGAGGCTGATGTGAGCAAAAAGAGATACAATGAGGAGGTAGTAGCCAGGAGACTGTTGAAGGATGATGTTCTTCAGGAACTATCAAAAGGCCCTGTTGATTCAACTTTAGTGCTTATTTGTGGAACAAAGTCATTCGATAAAGATATGGTGAATGCTGCAAAAGATGCCAACGTTCCAGATAAAAATATTTTTAAGTTTTGAAGACATATTTTGATTTTCTTGTGCTCCCAGCTACGTACAGTGGACCCCCGAGTTTCGTAAAAACTTCACTCCTGAAGTCTGCCCAAGTGCCACTACCGAACGAATTTACTCCCTTAAGGAAAAATTTCACGTAGGTTAGTCTATTTCAGACCCCCAAAAATACACTTCCACAAGAACTTACAAAATTATACTTACATAATTGCACGATTTCCGGGGTATTCGTTAACCGAGGGTCCACTGTATATAGTAAGGCCTTGTAGATACTAATGTAGTGATTCCACGCTTAATGACTGGCTCCTGCTTGTTTAATGATAAATTCAAGGTTACAGTCTGTCACCTGCCTGATTGAAGACCACTTCCTTGTGCAATGACCAGATAATATAAGTATGGTATTTTACGGCAAGCAAGATTCTCTGGTCTCCATGTGGAAATGGAACAGAATTCTTCCTCTGTAAGCCACGTGTGTTGTAACAGGCAACTAAAATGCTAGGAGCAAGGGGCTAGTAACCCCTTCTCCTGTATATACATATTACTAAATTTAAAAAGAGAAACTTTCATTTTTCTTTTTGGGCCACTCTGCCTCAGTGGGATACGGCCAGTTTGTTGAAAGAAGAAGAAAGATTCTCCGGTGTCAAGGACTTTCCCCCCTCCCCCCTATCCATTCTGACTGGCTAAATTTTTGAAAAAAAAAATGATAAACATAAAAATAAGGCTGCAGAACTTCTGGCCATGTTCTTTTTCTACTCGCTGTCTCAATGGGTATAAGTGGGCGTGTCAGTGGCTAGGTAAGACTGCATATTGCTTTGTGATTGTTTTTTCATGCGTTATAAAAATATTTCATGTTTGTTTTTAAGTTCATTGATTTTTACTATTTAATAAGTACATTTGTACTGCAATTTTTTAATACCACAAACATGACAAAGCCAAACACCATAACAGGAAATGTTTAAAACGACGGTTTACCTTAGCCTACACGATTCATTATTGGGTCGTATACAACTAGATTACTGTCTAACATCGTAACACTTCTTTAGGCAGCTTAGGGTAAGGTCTATGAGCGATGTAACCTTCGGCCTCCATGATGCTGGGTAAATTTTCGAGTTATTTTTGGAAAAAATAGTGTCTTTGACGCTATTTTCGCTGACAGGTCTTTACAGATGAGACTAAATCTGTTTTTTGCATCAGTAGGCAACCATGTTTTCCTATTCTCTGAATCATCAGTTAAAATGTGTGGAAAACAATATTAATCATTATATACGTACTACTGTATTCTATACAAATTACTTATCATGCCTGGAGAAACCAGGTCTGATCATATCTGTACTTTCCATTATTCTTCCCTACCCTCCCTCCACCAGAGGTAGATGGGTCCTTTCTTTAGGCAAAGGGTAATGGTGTTATATCCCCCATTTTTCTGAGTGTATAACACAAATAGCAATGAAAAAATTATCAAAATATTGAGAAATATCACATCATATTTTTTCGGGCCACCCTGCATTGGTGGGAATCGGCCGATGTGTTAATAAAAATAAAATTTTTTGTGTGGGTTGAAAGGTTCAATAAGTTTATTTAGGTACAGTCACACATAGTACAGTTATCATACCTAGTAACATGGAAAAAATACCACAGGGAAAATAGAAAATAAAACCTGAGCGCTTTCATGTACTCTCACACACATCTTCAGAGAAATATGCGCAACTCACGAAATCGTAATGACACGATTGCAAACAAATTACGGTACGGGTGGGGCTAGAACTCGCAGCAGTGGCTTACGTGCTGGCCTGGAGTTTTACAACTCACGTGCCGTGAGTTCAAGCCCCACCCGTACTGTGGTTTGTGTGTGTGCCAGTATGTGAAAGCGCTTAGATTTTATTTCCTTTTTTCATTGTGGTATTTTTTCATGTTTGCAATCACACATTTTATTGTGATTTCTTCCACCTAGTAGCATATGTGTAAATTACCTAGGATGACTAATAATATCTTTATTTCTACAAGTACATGTACAAGGTATACAGTCCTAGCTGACATCAGTGATATACTACTATATACAGTGGTACCTCGAGTTACGATTGTCCCCAAAATCGCCCTTTTATGTAAGTTTATTTTTTTAAATGCTTTTGTAAGTATATTTTTGGGGGTGTAAAAGGACAAGTCTATTTTACATTATTCCTTATGGGGATAAATTGTTTGGTAATGGCACTTGAACAGCATTCTCGAACGAAAAAATATCGTAACTCGAGGTACCACTGTATATAGAAAGTCTCTTGTTATGCTGAGCATTTTGGGCAAATTAGGTCAGTTTTGTCCCAGGATGCGACCCCCACCAGTCCACTAACACCCAGGTACCCATTTTACTGATGGGAAACATAGACAACCGGTGTAAAGAAACACGTCCAATGTTTCTACCCTTGCCAGGAATCAAACCCAGACCCTTGCCGGGAATCGAACCCAGAGTTTTAGCCACCAGACCAGGGCACCATTCAAATACATAATAATGAGCCTGGGAGCTGTCACAACCCTCCAACCTGACAATAACAAACATGTTGTGATACTTTTCTCAATATTTTGATATTTTCATAGTAATTTTTGCTATGCCTTTATAAAATGAGGATATAACATCACTATGAATCCTTCCTCCGTAAGCCATGCTTGTCATAAGAGGCGACTAAAATGCCAGGAGCAAGGGGCTGGTAACCCCTTCTCCTGTATATACAGTGGTACCCCGACTTACGATGGTCCCCAAACACACCCTTTTATGTAAGTTGATTTTTTTAAATGCTTTTGTAAGTGTAATTTTGGGGGTCTAAAAGGACTAGTCTATTTTACATCATTTCTTATGGAGATAAATTCGTTTGGTAATGGCACTTGAACAGCATTCTGGAATGAAAAAATATCGTAAGTCGGGGTACCACTGTATTACTAAATGTGAATAGAAAAACTTTAGTTTTCTTTTTAGGTCACCCTGCCTTGATGGGATACTGCCAATACATTGAAAAAAATAAAAAATATAACACCACTATGCTTCTACTAAACAATGAAATCATCTCTGGTGAAGAGAGGGAGTATAGTATATTATGTATTGTGTAGTATATTATGTACTATATACTAGTATATTATGTATTGTGTAGTATATTATGTACTATATACTAGTATATTATGTATTGTGTAGTATATTATGTACTATATACTAGTATATTATGTATTGTATAGTATATTATGTACTGTATAGTATATTATGTACTGTATAGTATATTATGTACTGTATAGTATATTATGTACTGTATAGTATATTATGTACTGTATAGTATATTATGTACTGTATAGTATATTATGTACTGTATAGTATATTATGTACTGTATAGTATATTATGTACTGTATAGTATATTATGTACTGTGTAGTACTATATACGTACTAGTATATTATGTTCTATATACAGTGGAACCCCGGTTAATGAAAAAAAATAATTGCAGAAGCCTGCTCAAGTGCCATTACCGAACGAATTTACTTCCTTAAGAAAAAATGTCATTTAGGTTAGTCTATTTCAGACCCCCAAAAATACACTTCCACAAGCACTTACAATATTATACTTACATAATTGCACGATTTCTGGGGGGTTCGTTAACCGGGGTTCCACTGTACTAGTATATTATGTACTATATACTAGTATATTATGTACTGTTAAGTATAATATGTACTCTGTCTTGTCTAATATTTCATACTTTTTATGTTATGCACTTGTAAAGTGGGTGTATAATATTAATATGCCTCTTATTAAACAATGGACCAAACTCGGGTGACTACATATTTTTTAATTTCATTGTTGAAAAAGTTAATAGGAATTTGATATGAAATAGTATTGTCCTGGTCCCCATCTAGAGTTATAACATGGGCTTCCATGGAAAAAGGCTATTCCCTTAATGTATTTTTTACTTAATGAAGCATTCCTTGGGTGACAATCTAGGTAGTTAAGCAAGGATTCTCTGTTTTATATTCATCGTGAAATGCTGATCCCATTTGGATCATATAACCCTTGGGAAATGGAATGTAATAAGGTTAGATCCACAGGAGGTGAAGGTAGCTCCAATTTCTTCCATTAACAGCACTTAAAGGGTGAAGTTACATTAATTATGACTTCTATATGACCAATACTAGTTTAATTTGTTTTTGATGGTAATAATAACAATACAGTAGAACCCCCATATCCATGGGTCTGGTATCTGCGGTTTCAGTTATCCACAGTTTACCGTGGCCAAAAATTACCCTTAATTTTGCTTAATAAAGCCTCGGAGAGCAAAAGTAGTGATGTGGAAGTTCTTCAAAACCTAAGAGAAGCCATGAAGTGCTTCCCATTAGAGAAAAAGTGATAATTCTCAACTTATTGTTCATAGTTTATCAATTAAACTTTATAATTCTACTATCCGTGGTTTCGATATTCACGACAGGTCCTTGGAACATATCCCCCCTCAGATACAATTTAATAAAATGCAACACAAATCAGGGAATGGTTGGTACATGAACCCATGGAAAGTCCTAAAACTCGCAGGCCAGTGTGTTATGATTTCGTGAGTTAAAATACAACACAGTCGGCTCTCTTATGAAGCTCCTCTACATGGTGTAATTTTTCTTAAATGCAGTTGAAAAAAAGTGCATTGAATATTGAATAGCATGTACAGTAAAGGCCTTTCCAAGCAGTGTTAAATTTTGGATATACTTTTCCAATTGTATTTATGAAAAATTGCACTCGACACAAGAGCTTTATAGAAGAGCTGATATATAACTTATAATTTTCTATGTAAGAAAAAGTCTTACTGACTTAACATATATTCCCCTGATAGTTTAATGAAATACTTGTTCCCTTTCTGTGATAAATTTTTAATTACTCATTTTAGTGGCAGTAATGAATGTATGTTTGCATATGCACTGAATACAAAGACTACAACAAGCACCGAGTATGTACTGACTAGCCTTTTACCATTGCTTGTATTGTGCTGGGAACAACTAAGTTCCTGTATCTAAATTTTTATTGAATCATTAATACTTTGTCCTAGGTAGTAGGTTGGTAGACAGCAATCGCCCAGGGAGGTACTACCATCCTGCCAAGTGAGTGTAAAATGAAAGCCTGTAATTGTTTTACATGATGCTGGTGTTTTTTTTGTCTCATAAACATGCAAGATTTCAGGTACATCTTGTTACTTCTACTTACACTTAGGTCACACTACACATGCTTGTACAAGCATATATATACACACCTCTCTGGGTTTTCTTCTATTTTCTTACTAGTTCTTGTTCTTATTTCCTCTTATCTCCATGGGAAAGTGTCGTAAGAGTCAACTAAAATGCCGGGAGCAAGGAGCTAGTAACCCCTTCGCCTGTATACATTACTAAAGTTAAAAAGAGAAACTTTTGTTTTTCTTTTTGGGCCACCCTGCCTCAGTGGGAAACAGCCAATTTGTTGAAAGAAGAAGAAAGATTAATACTTTGTATAACTTTCAGCACTGTATGACCCTAATAGGTTTAGTGCTTAGTTGTGATAATAATAATAATTTGTGTAACTTTTAAATCTTCTTCAAATTATCCACTATTCTTTTTTAATGCATTATATGTATATATTTCAGGAGGAAAATTGTAGTAATCCCTTATGTATAAATTACTGAATATAAAAACAGAATCTTCTCTTCTTTTTCGTGTTGCCTTGCCATGATGGGAGACGACTGGTGCGTTTATTAACAAAAAAGTATATTGTTATCGCATTTAGGGAAAAGTGCTGAATTTGTAGGTGGTCATACAGAGCCTGGGTTACACAGGCAGTACCTGACTGTTTTATTGGGGAAGCACTAAACTTGTAAGGGTCATGTAATGCCTGGGAGGGTTGGAGGAAGAATCAAATTTCATTCAAGGAAGAACAGAACAGGTCTGATTCCTTGCATCAAGGGGGAGCACTAAACCCATAGGATGGATATTATATAAGAATTACATTCATTAGGAAGCACTTAACCCATAGGAGTTAAGAGCATCTGGGGATGGGAGGGTAGTTCGTTATACATAAATGAATCTATTTTTAGTGAATATGTAACTTTTGTTTAATGATTCATCTGATACTCTTAATAATTAATAATAATAATGGAAGGTGCTAAACTCTTAGGGGTTGTAGAATGACTAGGGAATGGCAGGCAGTTAGGTTTGCACTAAGAAAGAGACTGGTAGCTTTTATTCCCTGCATCAAGAACCCTTCACTACCATTAGCTGATTGCTCTGCTCTTAATTCTTGAGGTTACATTTTTGCTTATGTACCATTATCGCTTTGTTCTGTCGCCCGTTCCTTCAGTGGGAATACCTCAGATGAGTTCCAAGAGTTTTCCACTCACTTTATGCTGGTAAAATGATCTTGATCTAAGGGATTTGTGCTGCACTCCACTTCCTCAGAGAAAATATGTTTTCTCTTCAGACACTACAACTTGTGGATGTTGAGCACTTTTCCCAAGAATATATTCCAACAACAATACCCTTTGCCAACTACAGCCTCTCCTCACTTAACGACGGAGTTCTGTTCCTGAGACCACATTGTTAAACGAATTCGTTGCTAAGTGAGGAGCATACTAAAATGGTAGTGAGTTTGTGTCAACCATCTTTGATATTGTTTTAATGTCACCTTTGAACCATTTATAATATTTTTGGTATATTTTTAAATGTTTATGCAGTAGTGTACTGTATATTGAAATAAATAGAATAGAGGAAATCAGATCTAATATACATAGGTATGAATACTGGTCAGAGAGCCAGTCGTAAATCCGAGGCGTTGGTAAATGAGTACGTCGCTAAGTGAGGAGAGGTTGTATTATTTTTCTTGTATAGATCTAGAATGTTACCTTTTCATCCAAGGAATTGAAGTTACCCCCTCCCCCTTCCTTTAATAGCATACAGATGCTCTTTGATTTATGATGGTTTGACTGATGACAGTGCAAAAGCAATTACTTTGGAGATGAAACTTAAGATAATTACCCAGCATGAAGGCGGGATAATTTACTTTTCAATAGTGGTATTTAGTTACAGTAATTAGTTGTTTATTTACTTTAGTTATTTATTGTACAGTGGACCCCCGCCTAACGAGCAAAATTCATTCCAGAAGCCTGCTCAAATGTCATTACCGAACGAATTTACTTCCTTAAGAAATAATGTCACGTAGGTTAGTCTATTTCAGACCCCCAAAAATACACTTCCACAAGCACTTACAATATTATACTTACATAGTTGTACGATTTCCGGGGTGCTCGTTAGGCAGGGGTCCACTGCATTTATCATATATTGATATCTAAACTGTCATGTCCGAGTGTCTCTGCAAAGACATTGATTATATATGAATGATGCTGAAAGTGTTGTGATGAAAGTTTTTTCTTGCTTTTTGGGTCACCCTGCCTCGGTGGGAAATGGTCAATGTGTTAAAAAATTTGTCAGAACATAACCCCATTGTAATTCAAGGAGCACCTGTACATTATGTACTGTGGCTCTTTAACTTGTATGACCAAAATTCGAGTCAAAGAGATGAGTACTTTTAGTTATCTTTTGGGAGTGTCGGGGAAAATGTGTAGTTTATATGTAGTTTCAAGGAAAATAACACACACATTCCAAAAGGCACATATATTAATTCTTCCTGTTTATGTGACATTTCTGCAGTTAAGTGTACAATATTTGTGATAAAAAATTTAAACATGAAAAATGAATTTCTGAAATTATCTATGGAACTTTTTAGTTTTTTGGTATGGCCAGAAAGGACAGTTTTCCCCTAAACAAGGATATAAAAAGCAATGGGGTGGGAGGTGTATGAATTAAACATAAATGGCATATTAACCAAAATTTTTTTTTTTTTTTTGGGTGGTGAGGGAGTAAGACCCATGACAAAGTGGTAGAAAACACACACTGATTTAATTCACCTCTGTTAATGCCTGGCATTTAGGTAACTAAAGCATTATCTAGACAGTCTTAAGTCTGTGTACTGTTTCTAATCTTTGGTTTCCTGGTCTTCTTCCTCGTCACTGTCTAAAACTTTCTCTTCATTCTTGTTAACTAACTCCAATTCTGTTTCAGTGAGAATTTGCAACTCTTCTAAGGGCATTCTCACCCTCATCCCCTTCTCACTTAGAAGATTTACTATCTCCTTCAGCATCCCTGGCATGAGACGCACACAGTCCAGGTACACACTCTGTCAACAGATACAGAAAGTATTAAAAATAATTCTCTCTATTAAATTGAACCAATTATTTATCTTGAACATAACCAAGCCAGTTTCCTAGAAAACATCACTTCCATGTACATAAAAAATCCTATAAAAGAGCATCCTTCACAACTATCATATAGAACTTTGTGCTCCATACTTTGTTTATAATTTCTAAAATAATTTATAAGACAATACATAGATACAACAAACTGCTTGTTCAACTAGTGGATTTAGAAAAAGGCTATGACAGGGTAGATAGAAAAGCAGTGTGGCAGATATTGTAAATTTATGTAATAGGTAAAAGCAGTATAAGAGGCTTTTTATGTTGAGAGTGCAGCTCAGGTTAGAGTATGCAAGACAGAAAGGTACTATATATTTCAGCAAAAGTAGACTAGCCAGAGATGTCTGATGTTACCATGGTTCTTCACAACTCCATTTATAAATATATTAAAGTAAATGAATGCTCAGGTACTGGGACTAAAGTATAATGAATGTGACGTGAAGTAGGAGTTGTCACAGTTGCTCTTTACTCATCACTCAATTCTTTAAAGGATTCTGAAGAGGAGTTGCAAAGGACGGTATACGAGTTTTTGGGGATATATAAAAGTGAACATAGAAAAGAAACAAGGTGATATTAAAAAAAAAACATAGAAAAGAACAAGGTGATTACATCAATAAAAAAGTCTAGGTAAGCAGACTGAATATCAGATTGAAGGAAGAGAGTACAGTATGGAGAAAGTGAATGAATTCAGATAACTGGGAATGGACATATCAACAGATGGTCTATGAAAGATGAAGTGAACCATAAAAAAAGACAAAGAAAAAATATAGGCAGTGTGTTAGAAAGAAAGAGGTGAAGAAAGAAATGAAGGCAAAAAGGGAAATGTACCAGATTATGGTGGAACTAACCCTTTTATATGGGTGTGAGGTATGGGTTTTAAACATTGCAGTGAGGAGGAGGCATCTGGAAACAGTGGAAATGTCATGTTTGAAAGCAATGTGCAGTGTGAATATTATGCAGAGAATATGGATAGTAGAATTTAGAATAGTGGGGGATTATGAAATGTATAATTCTGAGGTCAGAGAGACTGCTGAGATGGCATGGGCATTTAGAGGATAGACCAGGCTAGGATGACCAAGAGAGTGTACATAATGTCAGGGATTTCTACCCTGGGGTTAGGGGTCATCCCAGGTTTTGAATGCTAGGGTGCTTAAGCAACCAGAAATGTGTGTTAGATCAGAGAAAATGATGACTTTATAGACTGACATGCCACTGGAGTGTGAGCAAGGTAATATTTATGAAGGAAAACTTATTAGCTGGAAGGAATCCTAGAGATGGGAAGTATAGTGCTTGCACTCTGGAGGAAGGGTGCTGGCAAAGCAGCAGCTATATATTGATATATGATGGTGAATGCATTTACTTTTTTAGGCCACTCTTGGATAGCTGGTGTAGGAATTTTTTTCTAAAACAAAAGCTAAGAAGAAATTTTGTTCCTCCACCATTTTGAACCAAACAAGAACAAATTTAATTGCAGAAAATTTGATTTCCTTAATGTATGTAGTGCCAGTAATCTTCTTTCATCTCTGCCTAAAATTACTGATAATATTCTGCACAATAATCTAGAATGAGGGCTAGATATTAAAAACTTAAGAGTAAACAAACAACTATGACACTGAAGTACAGTATCAAATTATTTAACATACCCGGTACTTAAATGTAAGAAATGTGACTTGATTGATACTGGCAAAATGTATGCCACCGGTAATATTGGCAGGACAGAGTGAAAGTACTCAAGTAGCTCTCCAATATGTACTAAGCTGCTCCCACATTTCCTAGTTCACTAAAGATATTTATATGTGGCAGGAACTTATAACTGGAAGCTGGCAGTTTTAACCTAGGAAATAACAAGTCATCCTCATTATACTGTAACTATATATATATGTATTACTTTAGCTAAGCTAAAGAGACCATGTGATATTGGTCAATGATACTGATACAAAGTCTTGATTAAACTTCAATAATGTGTTATTTTCTTACCTTGACACCAGGGCAATGAGAGAGTGCCCTGTAAATTAATTCCCTTAATTTCTTAGGTTGTGTAGTAGCAACTAGAGCCAAATATAATCTCCATAGAAGAGGACAATGGTTGCCCGGAGGTCGACTTACTCCTTTTCGTAACACACTCTCTAACCGGTGACCACAACTGAGGAACCCTGACAGTGTTTAAAATTGGGATTAATTATTTTGTTGAAAATAAGGTTAGAGCTACTCAGTCACACCCAAGCTCTCATAATACCTTTCACACTTGGCAATATCAGAAGAAATCAGCAATGCTCAATTACATTAGCAAATCATCCAATGTGAATATTTGCATTGCCTCCTGTGCACCCCACACTTTCCAAAATATTTTCATTCCATGCCACACATGCTCCTCAGATAATCTGTCTTTACTTCATTCCTCGACTTCTATAGACATCAAACCACAGTTTCAAATCTATACATTATTAGAGCTGTAATAATCACTCCATGGAGTCTAGTCACATTCTTGTGTATCACATTCTTATGCCTCTCATTCTTGTGTGTCTCAATCTTCTTAACCAGCCACTTAACTTCCCTGCCTTGCTCTATTCTCAACTTCATTTTCACAAATTCCCAGGATTTTAAATTATAACAATTATAATACGTCTTCATTCAATATACAGTGGTCCCTCGGTTTTCGCCGAAAATTCGTTCCAGAATGCTGCTCAAGTGCCATTACCGAACGAATTTACTTCCTTAAGAAATAATGTCACGTAGGTTAGTCTATTTCAGACCCCCAAAAATACACTTGCAACAGCACTTACGAAAATACACTTACATAAATGTTCGAGTTTGGAGATGCACGAAAACCGAGGGACCACTGTAATTTCACACAAGTAATTATAGCTACTTTCACTTTCAGCACTTTTTTTTTCACAAGAAACTTTCAGTTGCCTTACATACGTTCATCATTTTCTGTCAGAACTGTTTATTTAGCTGACTTGGTAATAGTCCAGGATGGAGCAGAACATCATTGAAAGTTTTCACTACCAATGGCTAGATAACGGTGAATTTCTCCAGCTACAATATTGTGACTTATTCATGCCAATAGATCTCACACATGCTTTTCTTTTCTTTTTTTCCCTCAAGGGAGGTTCCTTGACGTTGGATTTTTTTGCATGCTTTCTCTACTATCTTGGAACAAATTTTTTCACCAATTTTCTTAACTAAAAAAAAAAAGTAAAACTATCTTTTTAATTACCATTATGTGACTGAGACACTATTTTACAAACTAAATTATACCATTTTAAGTTTAAAAATTAAAGCATTCACCCTTTTTGATGCTTCTGTTTATAATGTAGGATTTTTTTATAAAGGCTAAATCTTGATCAATAACCCCCCTACATGTGTGTGCATGAGGATTTTATGATATTCTGATGCTAGTGGACGACTCTTAATCCAAGAAATTGGAGCTATCTTCATTTTCCTTGGGTCAAGCCTGATTGCATCCAATCCCCAAGTGCTGCATATATGACCTCTATTGGTATAGCACTTCCCTATTACGTAGTACAAATAATGTGGAAACTAACCTTCATCTGTGTTATTAATGAGAGTGACAGTTCTCCGGATGTGAGGCAAGATCTGCGACACCAACACCACGATGGAAGAACTTCTCTGTGAGTGGATCTCCAAGCCTCCCAGAAGATCACGCCAACCCTGCAGAATCAATTCATTAAAGTAGTTCTGTGTAAACGAAAATAAGAAGTCACATTTGACACAGATTTTTGGGGAATGGTAATTCATATCTGCACACCTCTGGCAAGACAGTGAAAGTGATTCTTTTTCAGATAAATGTCTTGGTGGTATAGAGACGGCCAGCATGTTAAATAATAAGTCTAAACCCGTGTCATTCAGCGAAAAATATCAAATCCATTAGAAGTCTTAAGATAATAATGGTAGGTGCTAGATGTAAGCATTTTCAACAATGTAGAGCATTACTGTTACCACAGATGGGTTTAGCACTTAGTTTTGATAATATTAATAAATTCTTATTAAATGTAAAAGGAAAAACTTTTGTTTTTCTTTTTAGGTCACCTTGCCTCGGTGGGATATGGCCAGTGAGTTGAGAAAAATAATAATACCACAGCAGACATATCCTCAAACTAAATTTATTTTTACGTTACAGTATATGTGTGTGTGGGGAGGGGGGGGGAAATAAGCCCCTGAAGAACACCAGTTTAAGCAATTTCTCTTATATCTGCAAATCAGACCACAAGTCATTTTTGTGCAAAAAATTTAAGATTTTCTAACAAATTTAGTTTTATATTTATTGTGTAATTGGGGCCAACTGGTTAGCCATTAATGGTGAGAGAAAATTTATATAAAAGAATTACAACAATGCATTAATATGAATAAAAATCCAGAGATCAATTAAAATAAACATACAAAATATACAAGTTTATCCCTTTCACTGTCTCCCACGTAAATTTACATTACTGAGGCCAGCATCACTTACGTACATCTGTTTTAAGCACACTGCTCTCAAATATGCTGCGAATGGTAAATTTTGACCTACAAACGAAAGAATGGGTCTGTGTGATAGGTGTGCATAGTACAGGTCTGCCATCACAAATCCGGCAATTAGTCATCCGGTTCCATCAGTTATTCGGCACTAATTTCGGATAGCATAATTTCAAATTTCCATGGTTGCCACACCAACCTGTTGGTACTGTTTGGTGGCGCTACTTGCTGCATAAGTCATTCCAATTTCTTTTTCTAGATTTAGTGTTAAACCTACCTACTTTTAGCCCTAGCCATGGTTCCAACGAATAAAAGAAATGCTTCTCGTTGTGTAAAGCACATACACAGTACACTGTCCATAAAAGATAAGGTGGCTTTGAAGCCACTGTCGGTTGCCATGAGCTCAGTCTCATGATGCTGGGGAATATGCTTTATTATTACGCTAATATCAACACTACAGCTTATTTACCTATCACAATTGATCTAATATGACATAATAAACAATATAAATAACATAAAAACATGTTAAATACTCCAGAATGAATAATATTTGTCATAATACCAAGCAGTTCGACGGAGGTATGAAGAAGATATGGGATACAAGTACCATCCTATACCTGTCTTGGGGGCTTATATTAAGAGAAAATGGAGCATAGCACAGGGCTAACTGATATACACTTGTAATGCACCATAAAACAAACAAAAAAGCTATTTTCTCTACATAGATTATCATACATAACAGCATATGTGTAGAGAACCTAGGATAACCCAAAAAAGTCAGACAAAGTGACTTATTTCTAGTACATACCTGGCTTGGGAGATTCTAAAGAAAAGTTGCAAAGGTTAGTGGACGAGTTTGGGAGAGTGTGTAAAGGTAGAAAGTTGAAAGTGAACATAGATAAGAGTAAGGTGATGAGGGTATCAAACGATTTAAATAAAGAAAAATTGGATATCACATTGGAGAGAGGGATTATGGAAGAAGTAAATGTTTTCAGATATTTGGGAGTTGATGTGTCAGCGGATGGATTTATGAAGGATGAGGTTAACCATAGAATTGATGAAGGAAAAAAGGTGAGTGGTGCATTGAGGTATCTGTGGAGACAAAAAACGTTATCCATGGAGGCAAAGAAGGGAATGTACGAAAGTATAGTGGTACCAACACTCTTATATGGGTGTGAAGCATGGGTTGCAAATGCTGCAGCGAGGAGGAGGCTGGAGGCAGTGGAGATGTCCTGTCTAAGGGCAATGTGTGGTGTAAATATTATGCAGAAAATTCGGAATGTGGAAATTAGGAAAAGGTGTGGAGTTACTAAAAGTATTTGTCAGAGGGCTGAAGAGGGGTTGTTGAGGTGGTTTGGTCATTTAGAGAGAATGGATCAAAGTAGAATGACTTGGAGAGCGTATAAATCTGTAGGGGAAGGAAGGCGGGGTAGGGGTCGTCCTAGAAAAGGTTGGAGGGAAGGGGTAAAGGAGGTTTTGTGGGCGAGGGGCTTGGACTTCCAGCAAGCATGTGTGAGCGTGTTAGATAGGAGTGAATGGAGACGAATGGTTTTTGGGACATGACGATCTGTTGGAGTGTGAGCAGGGTAACATTGTGTGAAGGGATTCAGGGAAACCAGTTAATTGATTTAGTTGGACTTGAGTCCTGGAAATGGGAAGTACAATGCCTGCACTTTAAAGGAGGGGTCTGAGATAGTGACAGCTGGGAGGGACTTTTCTCAGCTGTCGTATCTGAGCTCCTCTGCAAAGACAGTGATTATGTATGAGTGTGGTGAAAGTGTTGAATGATGATGAAAGTTTTTTCTTTTTGGGGATTTTCTTTCTTTTTGGGTCACCCTGCCTCGGTGGGAGACGGCCGACTTGTTGAAAAAAAAAAAAAAAAAAAACCTGGCTTGGTTATTAGGATGTCCTGAACCATGGCTAAACATTCTTGCTCATACCACATCTTATTATCTAAGAAAAAGGGTAAAAGCGTTGATTTTTTTTTATGATGGCTTCAAAATGGAGGACAAGTGTTGTATAGAAGAGGAAAGGTTGCATTAGTGTCTGGGAAAACCTACAATGTTTAGTTTGGGA
>WNWK01013508.1:36780-55057 GCA_009830355.1 Cherax destructor
CCCAAAGCCACCCCCGGGTGACCGGAGAGGATCGGGACATCCCCAGGCGATCCAGATTCCACGGCAAACTACACCACCGCCAAGGACCTCAACGGAATGGGATGGACTACGATACCCTTCCCCCTACCTAGGAACTAGAATGCCTGAGGAGAGAAGCTCCCAGGGTAAAACTGGGAAGGAAATAAGGGAGGGATGAGGAGGAGGAGGAGGAAAGGGAAAAGGGAGGATGGGGAGATGGGAAAAGGGAGGGGGATTGGGGGTATAGGTTCGGTCTGAGGAAGAAGACCAAAAGGTCCAATTCCTCAGACCGATAGCCTCTTTACCACGTCAAGGAGCCCCCCTTAAAGAGGGGGGTTGAATGTAAATTCCAAATAAATTCTGAAAATAAAGCACATACCTGGTTCTGAGCAAGCACCAGGAGAAATCTTTGGTTTTCTGGAGCAACTTGTACAGCTGATGTGAGAACCGCTCTCAGCGACACCGGTGACATTGTGGCATCCCTGACCAGATGGCTAAGCTGAGATGACACTTCTATGAGCCACAGGTAGTCTTCATAGAGGCTTTCCAATATTTTTAACTTATCACCTTTGTTTTTCCTTTTCTCCTCCATTTTTGGAGTAGCAATAGCACTTTCTGAAGGCAATGCAATATCCTCTAGCTTGTGAGGAATTGGATCTTTACAAATTCCTTTAATTTTGTCTATGATGGTTTCAAAAACTATACAAGCAGGTTTAAAGCCAACAGTTAGCAACTGTAAAATAGCAATAAAGACCACTAATTTACCTGTTAGTAATTTTTCATTGTCCTTTGCAACATGACTGTCACAATTAAATACAATGGAATCACTATAGAATTCCAGAAGTTCATTCAGCTTTTTCTTAGCTTTGAGGATGTTCCCACCTGGTGCATGAGACCCATCGGCTGCATCAAATTTTCCATCAATCACCAGTGAACAGAGTGAGTACATGACATTATTACTGTGCTTACAATCGCACAGTTTTCCCTCTCTATCCATTTCAAGATGGACATATGACTTATAGAGGTCCATAACAGCAGGAAAGTCTACGTTTGTAATGTCGAGAGCATTTCCATTGGCAGTTCCAACGGACAACGCTGTTGCGTACACATTCTCAGCCTCATCAAAATGACCCATGGCTTCCTCTATTTTACCATATTCCAGGTACACTGGGAGGTACATTCTAAATTCTTCTGATTTCAATATATTTTTAATATGCTTCTTTAATTCTTTCCCAAAGCTTTTAAGCTTGGCCTTATCAGTGTTGTTTTTCTTCTTGATTAGATACCGTTTACTTAACAGCTTGATGTACAAAACTGTTATTCTATTTCTATAGGATTGCTCAAATATATTAGATGCCTGTTGAAGCAGCCGGCACAAGAACTGGTAATACTCCTCACATGAGTCTTCTAGGAGAGATGGTCCAACAGTATCAAAATTCAGAATTTCACTATTTTTATCTGTTTTTCCAAACTGAAAATGGGACCCAAATAAATCTATATCAGACAGTGTTTCAATTATTTGAGGCTGAAAAGCATTATCGCTATTTGTACTTATTTCAGTTGTGTTGCATTTCTTTTGCCCTTTATTAACAGTTGGTATGGACACTGTGAAAGTTTTAGTATCAGGCACACCAAAAAAGTTAAGAAACTGGAGGATGAGATAAAAACGCTCATCGACAGAGTCCAAAATGAAAAGGTGGGGGGAGAGTTCTTCAAAGGGAACCATTCTATCTGGGTCTTCGCAGTCTTCGGGATCTTGTGCCCAAGGCAGCCAGTGACATCTCTCACGCGAGGTCTCGAGCGCTAGCCACAGACGTGAAGTTGTCCCTCCCTGGGATATGATGTCGTCTTCTTCGTCTTGTGTTCCACCTATGGGACATCACAACATAAAGAAAAATACAATATTAGCTACTCTTGTAATAAACAATATAAAGCTAACACCATATATTACCTACTTTAGTTAAAGTGGCACTGAGTCATTTAAAAAGGTTATATTTTTGTGATTTTTATTGTTGACATTATGATGGCTCTGAGAATGCAATGCATTACTGTAAAATTAATTTACATATTAGAATAAGTCTTCAGCAGTAAATATTTGCAAAGTGTATAAATTAAATTTAATTGACAGTTGTCCCTACAAATTTGTGGACTTCTTCATTTGATGGGTTCAATTATTCAGCATTTTTACTGATGAGCAACCTGAAAACAATTAAGTAATCTGTGGGCTTTATGGCGGTAACCCATTGTCAAGTTTGGTGCATTTGCTTGAATTATTGTTAGGTGCATGACCTTGAAATTGAAAACCAACCATAATTTCATTTGAACGTCATGGGGAAGTGGAGATAAATCATTCTTCTGTAAGCCATGCGTGTCGTAAGACTCTAAAATGGCAGGAGCAAGGGGCTAGTAACCCCTTCTCCTGTATAAATTACTAAATGTAAAAAGAAGATAAACATTTGTTTTGTTTTTTTCGGGTCACATTGCCTTGGTGGGAGACAGCTGATGTGTTAAAAAAAATTTTAATTGTGCTCAGTGATTTTTCCCACCCAAATTTGTTTTACTCTGGTCATTCTTTCTTATACTACAGTGATATATTAAGAGAGATGCACTTCTAAGAACAAATTGAAATTAAATCTGATTTTTTGTTTTAATTTTAATCAGGGGAAAGTATTAAACCTGAGAGGTCATATAGTTCCTGTGGAACAGGAGGCATCAAGGCTTGATCCAAGGATAGGAGGATAAGTCCAAGTCCTTGGATTAAGATTCCCTCACTGGCATCAAAGCAACTGCCTTGAGGGGCCCAAATCTGAAAGAATATTTATTTTGCAAGCATAAATTTACATTAGATTAGCAGTACCCCTATGAATGCAATCCCACATGATTTAAGAAGGAAGGAGGATGGCATCTGACCTAGTAGCACAAGCTAGTCAGGTCTAACTCACACCCACTTATGTATTTATCTAACCTATTTTTAAAACTACACAACGTCTTAGCTTCTATGGCGGTACTCGGGAGTTTGTTCCACTCAAACACAATTCTATTACCAAATCAGTGCTTTCCTATATCTTTCCTGAATCTGAATTTTTCCAACTTAAAGCCATTGCTGCGAGTCCTGTCTAGGCCAGATATTTTTAGCATGCTATTTACATCCCCTTTATTAATTCCTGTTTTCTATTTATACACCTCAATCATATCCCCCCTAATTCTATGCCTTTCTAGAGAGTACAGATTCAGGGCCCTCAGTCTATCCTCATAGGGAACATTTCTGATACTAATCTAACCTACCCTAACCTAATTTAACATTGTTACTCCCTATATTCATATTTTCTTTAGTCCCGTATTCCTAGGAAGTATCTCAAGTTTTTTCAACGAACTGGCTGTATTTCACTGAGGCAGGGTGACCTAAAAAGAAAAACTAATTTTTTTCTTTTTAAATTTAGTAATTTATACAGGAGAAGGGTTTGTCTTGTTTCATTAATTTTTTCATAGTGCAAATGGCTATATTGAAAGTCCAGTCATTAATCCTACCAGAGCTGTGGCTCCAGTCATGACCTCAAATGTAGTTTCAAGGTACCATGCCAGATATTTCTAAAAAATAAAAAAATATATATACTATACAATTCAGGTATACCATACTGTATCTTATGAACTTTTATTTTTTATTCCTTTGTTTATTGCACGATCTTCATAAAACTTTTTCCTCATACACTCCCATTCTCCTAGAGTCCATGATAAAAATTTGAATGAAATCGTACAATGGATAAAGAAAACAAAAAATCCATGGCAACTTCCCCTTAAAAAAATGACACTCATTTCTGACCTTAACTTACTTAATATAACCTCTGGGAACTCCACCTTCTGCTTTCTCTCCATGACTTGGGCCCATCCAATTGCATTCTCTTCACCAAATCTGTAAAATTCCACATAGGAGTGATTGGTATGCATATTCACAAAGTAAAGTATACAACAAGACTGCCAAACCTAGGTTTGGCATGTTTACTATTTCTTCACACATTAGTAACAATATAATTATGATTCAGCAATGTCCAATATGAACATTAGTAAGATATACAATAAAATATAGTTGAATTTGGGAGGATATGTAAAGAAAGCAATTAAAAGTGAATATAGAAAAGACTACAGTAATAATAATAATAATACTTCATGGGGAAGTAGAACAAAATTCTTCCTCCGTAAGCCATGCGTGTCGTAAGAGGCGACTAAAATGCTGGGAGCAAGGGAGCTAGTAACCCCTTCTCCTGTATATACGTATTACTATATATGGCCAGTTTGTTGAAAGAATAATAATAATATTAATCTTTATAATCTTTATTTCTAATGTGATGAGTATGGTAAAACAAAATTTAGGTAATGAAAAAGTGGAGAAATTAAGGAAGAAGTGAATGTATGGTATACAGACATATGAGAGCGGACATGTCAGTGGATGAATCTATGAAAGACAAGGTGAGGAAAAAAGTGTGTTGAGCCATCCGAGGAAATAAAGAGGTTTGTCTATCGAGGCAAAAAGTAGAATGTATTAGAATATACAAGAGTGATACTAACACTTTTATATAGGTATGAGGAATGGGCTTTAAATATTGCTGTGAGGAGGAGGAGGTAGGGTACAAGAACAAGAGAACAAATGAATGCTGAAGGAAGGCTACTAGCCCATGGGCTTAGGAAAAAAAAATAGGACAAAACCCTTATGAAAAAACCCTGAACAGAACCCACCAAGTAGAAGCCAGGAAAGCCAAAGAAAAAGATAATGCAGTAGATATGTCATGATGTGTAGAAATCAGAAGATGGTGTGGAGATTACCAAAGGTATAATCCAGAGAGCTGAAGAAGGGTTGTTGAGGTGGTTTGGGCATTTAGAGAGACTGGAGCTGTGTAGAATTACCATGACAGCATATAAATCTGGGATAAAAGGAAAGATGGGTAGGGGTCATTCCAGGAGAGGGGTGAAGGAAGGTTTGAGTGCTAAGAACTTGAGTGTTCAGTAAGCTTGTGTGAGTGTGTTAAATCAGAGTGGAGACATGTGATTTTTAAGGCTTGATGTGCTGTTGGAGTGTGAGCAAGGTAACATTTAAGGTTTGATTCAAGGAAACTGGTTAGCTGAACTTGAATTGGAGAGGTAGGTAGTATAGTGTCTGCACTCTGAAAGAGGTACAGGGATGTTGCAGTTTGGAGTGTCAACTGAACTATAATGCTTGTACACTTCTAACAAGACAGAATGAATGATGATGAATATGTTTATTTTTCTTGGGTGAACCTACCTCAGTGGGAGATGGCCATTGTATTGAAAACAAACAATAAATTCCACCTGATAAGTCATTCTTTACAGCATATGCTAATCACACCTGTAACACCTGTTTTATATACTACAGCATACTAATAAAATTAGTTTTCATTAAATAGGTAAAATTTAAGCTTTAATAAAGAAATATTAATATGCCCACAAGTTCATATAAGATAGCCCACCAAGGAAGGGTACCCAAAAAGGAAACACAGTTCCTATCACTCACTTCCTACCTGCCTTTCCAGAAACCACAGACATAAGTCAAATGGTCCACTGAAGCTCAACACCCTCAATGATCCTTCAGAATTCTAGTCAGCTTCATTAGTTTTCTTAAATTCACAGAGGTTACCTTACTAACACTACAACAGCACATCAGATCACTCCAATCTAACATGCCTGATGGATACTCATGCTGCTCCACACCTCCTTCCATCAACCCCAGATTTATACATGCTTTTGGACAACTTATCTTGCTCTGCCCTTTTAAAATTACCAGTCACCCAAAAAAAAAAAAAAAACCCGAAAATTATTAAAATAAAAATATTTGATACTGACCGTAAGAGCTCAATGTTAAAACTTGTTACATTATAACCAATTTATATAAGCCTAGCTTATCAAAAATTATTCTGTACAGCATAGGGGAATACTGAGAGTTGTAAGGTAAAAGAACACATGTGCAACTAATGCGACATTATATTGTGGCAACATTTTGCTATGTCAAGCTCCTGGAGAGTAAAATGTTGCCACAATAAAATTTCGCATTAATTACATCTGTGTCCTTTTACCTACATTTTTTTTTTCAACAAGTCGGCCGTCTCCCACCGAGGCAGTTTGACCCAAAAGGAAAGAAAATCCCCAAAAAGAAAATACTTTCATCATCATTCAACACTTTCACCACACTCATACATAATCACTGTCTTTGCAGAGGCGCTCAGATACGACAGCTGAGAATAGTCCCTCCCAGCTGTCACTATCCCAGACCCCTCTCCTTTAAAGTGCAGGCATTGTACTTCCCATTTCCAGGACTCAAGTCCAACTAAATCAATTAACTGGTTTCCCTGAATCCCTTCACAAAATGTTACCCTGCTCACACTCCAACAGCTCATCAGGTCCCAAAAACCATTCGTCTCCATTCACTCCTATCTAGCACGCTCACATGCTTGCTGGAAGTCCAAGCCCCTCGCCCAAAAAACCTTTACCCCCTCCCTCCAACCTTTTCTAGGACAACCCCTACCCCGCCTTCCTTCCCCTACAGATTTATACGCTCTCCAAGTCATTCTACTTTGATCCATTCTCTCTAAATGACCAAACCACCTCAACAACCCCTCTTCAGCCCTCTGACAAATACTTTTAGTAACTCCACACCTTCTCCTAATTTCCACATTCCGAATTTTCTGCATAATATTTACACCACATATTGCCCTTAGACAGGACATCTCCACTGCCTCCAGCCTCCTCCTCGCTGCAGCATTTGCAACCCATGCTTCACACCCATATAAGAGTGTTGGTACCACTATACTTTCGTACATTCCCTTCTTTGCCTCCATGGATAACGTTTTTTGTCTCCACAGATACCTCAACGCACCACTCGCCTTTTTTCCTTCATCAATTCTATGGTTAACCTCATCCTTAAGAAACCCATCCGCTGACACGTCAACTCCCAAATATCTCTAAACATTTACAATTTTTCTTTATTTAAATCGTTTGATACCCTCATCACCTTACTCTTATCTATGTTCACTTTCAACTTTCTACCTTTACACACCCTCCTAAACTCGTCCACTAACCAATGCAACTTTTCTTTAGAATCTCCCATAAGCACAGTATCATCAGCAAAAAGTAACTGTGTCAACTCCCATATTGTGGGTAATTCTACCATTACTTCAGTGATGGAGTGAGTGATAATGAAAATGTTTCTTCTTTTTTGGGTCACCATGCCTCGGTGGGAAACAGCTGATGTGCCAATAAAAAAAAATAATTACAATTTATAAGGTTACTTGAAACAGTATGCTGGACCTACCTTGGTGCTCGTGAATCCCAGAAAGCTTCAAAAAGAGCAAGTCTTGCTTCCACTGGCGTATCCTTGGTACACAAATGCTTTGGGGTGAAAAAATTGAGCTCAACAAGTGCCTGGAACAGGGCAATTGATCTCTCCATGTGGCCTCCTTGTCTCCATATTTGAGCAAGCTGGACAGCTATATCCACTAGGCATCTTCCAAGATCTGGAGGTGGAGAATGAGTCAAGAACACCCCACTGTGCATTTGTTGCAGTCTCTCAGTGCATTTGGCAAAGGTTTGCACCACCACTGACAAATTAAAGGAAGTGAAATGAGTCTTCATAAATATCAGATATTGGTGCCATACTTTTATTTTATTTGGAAAGTTGAATATCAGTGTGCCCCATTCCTGCTTGAGTTTTTTGTCATCCCAAATATCCTTGCCAATTTCTAGACGCTCAAACTGCAACTCTAGAGACCTAAAGTTTTTCTTGATGGCGCTGTCTAATATGGAAATTTTCCTTTCTGCTAAAGCTTTCAGATTTCTCTTATGCTTCTTTTTACTATCCTTGTTATTGGAGTCTGTACCCTGAAAAAGATACAAATAGGCTTCATCTTGAAATCTAACAAATTCCAGCCACAACGGTACATTGCCTGGTTCTTTTCCAAGTCTCTCATTGTACTTCTTTGAATGATTTTGCCAGTATTCATATTCAACTTTTTGGCTACTCTGTTGGCTTTCCTCTTGCCTGACATTTCCTAAGCCCATCAAATATTGTTGTGTTGCACTATCGTGTATTCCCAGAGGGTTCACTTCTGAATGCTGGGCGGTATTCTTTGCTCTGGCTTCCTCGGCATACGTCAGCTCAACTGGAATATAACCATTGTGGTTTTCCTTGCCTTCACTATTCTCTATAGGCAACGTTCTAACCTTCGTAGCATCGGAGTACATCATCTTCAGAGCAACTCTCTTGAAGTATCTCAGAGTCTTCTTATTAGACTTGAGTTTATCTTTCATGGCACTGCTTCCAAGAAGTCCCTTGACTTTCGTCTTGTAACTGCAACAGAAGAAATGTATACATGCAATCCAATGCTATAAATTATTATATTCATGAGGAAGCAATAAATTTGTAATGGTCACACAGCGCCTGGGAAAATGTAATCAGTATCAAGGCACCCTTCTTGAAGGGCTAATGCAATAAATAACCTTTTTTTTATATACAAATCTGTTAAGCATGATGAACACTTCATTTACTATGGCACCCATAATTACAAAATTAGCACATCATACTAATATATAAAATATCCAAGCATGGAATTACCTATATTATTAATTTACCTATGGCCTATTACTAGATATTATTATTATGTGGAGTTTCAAACCTGTATGGATCATTTAGCATTACACAGTTGAGGTGAAACACAGGAGAGAGAGAGGAGTGGTGCTCCAGGTAGGCCATCTGCAGGAGGAGTTACCCATAATGATGCCTTTGTATGGCCTGTTTTGTCAGTGCACTAAACATACATGTATGTACTGTAGACCCTCGGAAATCGAACACTCCCAACTCGCCCTATTATGTAAGTTTATTATTGTAAGTTCTAGGTAGTAGGTTGGTAGACAGCAACCGCCCAGGGAGGTACTACCGTCCTGCCAAGTGAGTGTAAAACGAAAGCCTGTATTTGTTTTACATGATGGTAGGATTGCTGGTGTCTTTTTTCTGTCTCATAAACATGCAAGATTTCAGGTATGTCTTGTTACTTCTACTTACACTTAGGTCACACTACACATTCATGTACAAGCATATGTATATACACACACCCCTCTGGGTTTTCTTCTATTTTCTTACTAGTTCTTGTTCTTATTTCCTCTTATCTCCATGGGGAAGTGGAACAGAATTCTTCCTCCGTAAGCCATGCGTGTCGTAAGAGGCGACTAAAATGCCGGGTGCAAGGGGCTAGTAACCCCTTCTCCTGTATATATTACTAAATGTAAAAGGAGAAACTTTCGTTTTTTTTCTTTTGGGCCACCCTGCTTCGGTGGGAAACGGCCGACGTGTTGAAAGAAGAAGAAAGATTATTGTAAGTGCTTTTATAGGTGTATTTTTGGGGTCTGAAATGGACTAATCTAATTTACATCATTCCTTATGGGAATAAATTTGTTTGGTAACAGCACTTGAACAGCATTCTGGAATGAAGAATGTTCGATTTCCGGGGGTCCACTGTATTACTGTGTGGAAAAAACACTTACGTACAGTTGAGGACATTTATCAGAGGAAATAACCTGTTCTATGTCTTTTTCACATTTTGTTGGTATCACCTTACTGTTTTTCACATGTGTATTCCTCACACAGTAAGCCCACATGTCATGAATTACAGGCAGGCCCCACTTTATAGCACCTCACTTTATGGTACGTGTACTTATTTCACTAATACAGCAGTTTTCAATTATACCCATTCTTTATTTATTCTGACTTCCAACAATAAATATATCCAACACTCACTATAAACTAAAGATGAAAGTATTTTTAGCAATGTGTATACTGTATATGCAGATTTTTAGACCTATCTCTATTGTTCACTTAAAATATGATAGTGTTAACATGTTATCAGGCTTTTATAGCCTGGAACTTAACCTGCTGTATAAGTGGGGCCCTACAGTAACCCAGACCCTAACCTACTGTATAAGTGGGACCCTACAGTAGCCCGGAACCTAACCTGCTGCATAGGTGGGGTCCACCTTTATGTCTACTAAAGTTGGTCACAAAATAACTAGTTCCCATATTATTATAATCAAAAGAAGCACACTAGGGATGTATCGGATGTGAAAAATTTAGATATCCGGTATGCGGATGTGTATACGGATGTATACACATGCGGATGTTCCGGGGATTTCGGATGCGGATGTAAGAAATTGTGCGGATGTTGATGCGGATGTATATGCGGATATCTGTTTGATGTGAAATGCGGATGCGGATGCGGATACGGATGTAAGAAATTGTGCGGATGTTCCGCAGATGCGGATGCGAATATCCGATACATCACTAAAGCACACTATTTCCCATAATCCATGTTTTTTCCTCACACGTAAACTAATAATTTAGGCTTCAGATTTCTTTGCCTTTATATTTGGTACATGATAGTGCATCTTTTTCATTAAAAAAATGCATAAAAGTAATATGTAAGTCTAATATAAATCTCTTAAATATTGGAGAGTTGAGCTGTGCTACATCATGTTTATAACAGAAAATACAGCTGTATTTTCTCTCTCTAGTGCACCTACCATTACAAAAAACAAAAATGATAAAAATAATCAAGATGTGAAACAAAGAGTGAGAGGAAAGGGGATACCCTTGATATATGTCTTAGGGGTTTCAAGAGTTCTACTCCTGCAGCATGCGTGAGCATATTTGATAGGAGTGAATGGAGACAAATGGTTTTTAATACTTGACGTGCTGTTGGAGTGTGAGCAAAGTAACATTTATGAAGGGATTCAGGGAAACCGGTAGGCCGGACTTGAGTCCTGGAGATGGGAAGTACAGTGTCTGCACTCTGAAGGAGGGGTGTTGGTGTTGCAGTTTTATAACTGTAGTGTAAAGCACCCTTCTGTCAAGACAGTGATGGAGTGAATGATGATGAAAGTTTTTCTTTTTCGGGCCACCCTACCTAGGTGGGAATCGGCCGATGTGTTAATAAAAAATAAAAATAATAATACTGCAGCCTGAGTCAGAGGGTGAGGAAGGGAAGGAGGGGAGATAATTATAGATAGGTTGTAAAAGAAGTGAATGCTAGGGTGTTGTGTGAGGTGTGGGATTAAAATATACAGAACCTAATACAAAGTGGGAGTTGTCACAGTTGTTTTTTGCCGATGACACTATGCATTTGGGAGATTCTGAGAAGTTGCAAAGGTTAGTGGATGAATTCAGAAGGGTATATAAAAGAAGGAAATTAAAAGTGAACAAAGGAGAGAGCTACATATTTCTGTATCTGTAACTTAGGCTCTGAGACTAACTTACAGATACAGAAGACAACATCTACATATTTCCACAAACAGATGAAACATTAAGGAATCAATTCATTCACTAATTTAGATTTCTGTTATGATGGTATTTATTCCTGAAATGTAGCAGTCGTTATTTTTTTTGTTGAAATAAAATAAATCTGCAAAATTAATTTATATATATTTTTATTCAGGTATCTCACCTTAATTTTTTTTTTTAGGCAGAAATAAGACAGGTTCACTAAACACGAGTCACATGTAACTGGCCTGCATATAAAGCCAGTCAATCATTATTTAATTTTTTAAATTCACCATGATTAATTAACCAATTAGGCCCTGGAATCTGGAGGCTTAGTCAAATCTTCACACCACCACTGTGATGAGCAAGTCAGTCTGATGCTGACAGTGTGAAGTGAAAATTCCAGAATACTGATGAGAAGATGGCTGTTCTTGACCAGTACTGCAGATGAGCCCATTGCTAAGGAAGCACACAAGATGGAGTTATATCAAAACAATTCAAGGTAAATTTAGGTAAAATGACTAAAGATATATTAAGCTCATTAACAACTTCTGAACATCCCCAGACTGTAAATACAATACTGTATACACCAAAACATGTTTAGAAACTCTAATTACACTCTCTGGGACATGTTTAGAAATTCTAAAAACAACTCTCTGGAGGAGGAACTGTCATGCAGTTTTGACATATGACTATTACAACTCACCCTTTAGTACATAACGTTCTCCAAGTACAACACAACCCTACACATAACACAAACTCACCTTAAAGAATATTTTGTTATATTAAAAAAGGAAAAATCCTTCGTCCCTTCTTTCCAGTACATCGCTAAACAGAATCCACATAACTGTACCTTGCTAACTGAGTGTGATGTGTGGTGGGAAATGCGATATTGTTTCTGTCCCCATCCGCACTGAGGAAAAAGGCCCTCTCAGGTTTGACCAAACCATGAAGGTCCTCCAAGAAGACGCTCTTGCTGCCCATGACAATCTTATCTGATCTAAGTAAAAAATACGTGTATACTGATTACTGTGTAGTACTTGTGAATATGAAAGATAGATTCAAAGTATTTGAAAATTAAGGCACAATATTGTGGCTGGAACATTTAAAAAATAACCCACAATTTGGTAAAGAAACTTTAAACAAGTTTCATCTCTAAATTGTAGGTTATTTGTAAAATTCAAATATTTATTCAATATTTAGATACTGTATACAGTGGTACCTCGGCATATGAGCAGCTCCCAACTCGAACAATTAAGTAGGTGTATTTTTGGGGGTCTGAAACGGATTAATCTAATTTACATTATTCCTTATGGGAACAAATTTGTTCGGTATTGGCACTCGAACAGCCTTCTGGAACGAATTAAGCTCGTAACCCGAGGTACTACTGTATATATATGTCTGTGTGTAATACACAAATTACTGTACTTTTACAAATACATGCACACATGTATATGTACTATACATGTATATAGTACTTGTACAAATATACAGTACACAAATACAATGGTCGCTTGATTATCTGGCCTTTGCTTATCCAGAACTGTGGATGTGGAGTGGAGGTTGTCAACATTAAGGCTTTGTTATTGAAAAACTATGACCTTACTAACCTAAATGCTGATATTCTAACTTCAAAGGATGTTAAAATAAAATGTTTACCACCCAACATCACATCCCTCTTTCAACTCATGAATCAAGGTGAAAATTGTGAAACTAAAAGCCTCAGTTAAAAAAGGTACATTGAGAAAAGTTATGGTAATTCTAAGTTCTAATGAGTTAGGAGAGTGAAAGCAGATACAAAAGAATTTCAACTATAGTCAAGAGCATTGCAATAGGCCTACTGGCCCATGCTTGGCAGGTCATACTCACACCCAACCACTCTCACTCACATATTTGTATATCCTATTTTTTATTTTATTTATACTGGTATTTTTGTATACAAGTAGCAGAGGAATGGATAAATAGGACCGCAACATTGACGCTAATAACATGAGTGAGTAGGACCTGCCTAGCATAGGCTAATGAAGATGGACAATAGAACCGAAAGCTGCTTAAGAAAAAAATAGATGTGTGCAATTAAAGAAGCTACTGAATCTCTAAAAGGGCTCAAGTTCTGAGTGAGATAAACAGGACCTCAAAGAATGCTACAATAAACTTAACCTTCTTGACGATAATGAATAATCAGAATATGACTCAACAATTCAATAATGAGATTCATATAATGTTTAGAAAGACAAATGATGTAGAGGTTAATGCTAGGAATTCAGGTTACGTCATATTAAGAGATAAGGAGACTGCCCAGACGAGTTCTACCCATGTGGAAGATGATGGAGATCTTATTCATGCATCACAACAGATAAAATACAGTTCATATTTGGAATATGTGGATAAACTTACCAATCTTGCTTCTATTAACTGATCATGAGGGCTTGGCAGGTCAATATCCACACTTAAGGGCGATCAAAGACTTTATTCTTTAGATGGTCAATAGGAAACAGACAAAAATGGATCAATTTGTGGTTAGAACGCCAAGTACACAATCCAGCCATGACTCTGTCTCTGGAAGCCAAGATTAAATGTTACGTATTGCTAAGTTAAAGCTATTGCAAGTTGTGTAAGTTAAGTTTAACATGTGAATACACCATTCTTTTGTATTAGGCTGTGAACAGACATCTCTTATATTATTAATTTAATTATTTAATGTACATAATGTATATGGAACTTTTCAAATGTAATTTGTAAAGTAATTACTGAAGCAGTGGTGCAGCATGCAAGATTCCTGAAACCAAAGTAATGTATTTGCCATCCAAGAGTTATGAGACAAAACTGTTAACTCACTCAAGGCAAATTAAAATTTTTTTTTTTTTATCAAATGCATGGACTTTTATTTATGATGGGTTTGTACATATGTGATCATATTTTTGGGTAAAAATTAATCACATTAATACTGGGAAGATAGACAGATATTCTATATTCTTTCTTTTCTTTTAACACATCGGCCGTATCCCACCGAGGCAGGGTGGCCCAAAAGGAAAAAGGAAAGTTTCTCCTTTTACAATTAGTAATATATACAGGAGAAGGGGTTACTAGCTCCTTGCTCCTGGCATTTTAGTCACCTCTTACAACACGCATAGCTTACGGAGGAAAATAGAAGAAAATAGAAGAAAACCCAGAGGGGTGTTTATATATACAGCTTGTACATGCATGTGTAGTGTGACCTAAGTGTAAGTAGAAGTAGCAAGACGTACCTGAAATCTTGCATGTTTATGAGACAGAAAAAAGACATCAGCAATCCTACCATCATGTAAAACAATTACAGGCTTTTGTTTTACACTCACTTGGCAGGATGGTAGTTCCTTCCTTGGTAATACCGTCCTGCCAAGTGAGTGTAAAACAAAAGCCTGTAATTGTTTTACATGATAGTAGGATTGCTGGTATCTTTTTTTATGTCTCATAACATGCAAGATTTCAGGTACGTCTTGTTACTTCTACTTACACTTAGGTCATACTACACATGCATGTACAAGCATATATATACACACCCATCTGGGTTTTCTTCTATTTTTCTTACTAGTTCTTGTTCTTTTTTATTTCCTCTTACCTCCATGGGGAAGTGGAACAGAATTCTTCCTCCGTAAGCCATGCATGTTGTAAGAGGCGACTAAAATGCCAGGAGCAAGGTGCTAGTAACCCCTTCTGTAAATATTACTAAATGTAAAAGTAGAACCTTTCGTTTTTCGTTTTGGGCCACCCCACTTCGGTGGGAAACGGCCGACGTGTTGAAAGAAGAAAGAAAGAAAGATTTATTTTATCAAATGAACTGATTTTGTATATTTGTTTGGTGTATGTGAGCTAAGTTCATTTTTTTTTTAAGAATTTGCAAGCATTTTGGCTATCAAGGCTCCGAAAAGTATGATTAACCAACGTTTATAGGTCTGTGCTATATACCAGTATGTACTGTGTGTTCACCAGGTGATTCTGAGATAAAAACATAGAGAAATCCCTGTTCTGCCAATCTCAAGAATAAAACCAAAGTTTAACTGGCTAAAAAATCTCCAATTAGTACCAAAAATTTTGATTATCCGTCCACACCCTTTTTTCCCTTTAGGTCCAATAATCAAGCGATCACTGTTCACACAATCAAAATTAAATAAGTTATAGCATTAAAAAGTTCAAACTTACTCAAAGTAGTTCACACTGTCATTCTTGTTTTTTTTATCCTTATTCTTGTGTCTAACACGTTCCCTCGACCGTGAGCGTGACTTGGACCTCCAGCGCCTCCTTGTTCCAGGCGGTGAAAACGATCTTGATCTACTAGAAACACAAATGATCATTTAACTTTCAATGCATCCTGGAGAGCACCAAACAGTACTATATAGAATAAGTCGTCAATACAGTGTTTCAAACAATTCACAACTAACCCAAGAATTGGAAATAAATCCCAAGACAGCAAGAACCCAATGAATGTCAGAGATCCCAGACTTTTCAAAGCCCTTCTTTCATGCATAAGGGAAACAAACCTCTGGATGTCTTCAAGAGGGACCTTAACAAGTTCTTCATGGGGGTAACTTGACAAGTTCCTCAAATCAGTTCCTTACCAGCCAGCCTGTGGTACTTATGCTGAACTACAAGCAGTCAGCAGTAACAGCCTGGTTGATCAGGCATTGATGCACCAGGATTGGTCTGGGACTAGGCCATACAGAAGTTGAGCTCCAGGAGCATCCTTTAGGGGTGGCACCACAAGGTTTATATTGAGTGGCTCAAGAGTGGAAATCTAGTTGAAAGAGGGGGAAGGCTAAGCAGCTTGTCTTGAAGCAGTGTTATTTTTTATAATTTGGGGGTTTAGGGGGAACTGATGAATTTTAGGGGTTTCACCCCCTTGTCCCCCTGGGTGCTACCACTGTGGTCCTTAGATGATATTTCAGTTAATCTTGTACCATTATAAACTCACGACTTTCGTTTCTCGGTCACAAATTAATAATGATCCATTTATCTCCAGTTTATGGGTTATCCATGAATAGTACTTCATACAAAATCAATAACATGTAATTACCCTTAAGTTGCAAAATACTATAGCTGATTTTGATTAACCATTCAAGCACTAACTTATGGCTTTAAGAAAAAAAAACTTCCACATTTTTACTGAGTGAAAATGCTTGCTCGAAATTACAATGCACAGCCTGTGCTGCTATACTTCAGCCATTAGTCTTTTGAATTTCATTACTGTCAGGTAATTACAGTACAGCACATGGAAATATAAGGTAATACTGTACACAGTACAGAATCTTCAATATTAGACAGTAATCTAGTATAAACCTTGATAATAGATACGGACATTTATTAGAAAATGTTTGGGTCCTAGGACAAACATTTTCTAATAAATATTTCATAGTGTTTGCTTATGTGTCTTTCTAAACCAGGCAGTAATCTAAGCTCCTATATATGACCCAATAATGAATCATGTAAACTATTTTGTATAAAATAATGAATAAATAACAAAAATAATCATAAATAATAGTAAAAATTCATTGGCACTCAACACTGGTGGGTTAAGGTAAACCAGTTGCATGATGAAAAAAAAAACTGATCATGTGTATGGTTTAAGAGTGAATCTGCGGTGTATTTTCGGATGCTTCTTCTGGTTTAACCCTTTCAGGGTCCAAGGCCATTTTTTGAAGGGGTGCACCAGTGTCCAAGAATTTAAAAAAAAAAAATTCTTATTTTTTCTTATGAAGGTAATAAAACAAAGTACAAAATTTGATTGAAAATTGACGAAATTATGCTATCGCGAATTTTGATGTGTCAGCGATATTTACGCATCGGCGATTTTGCCGACTTTGACTCCCATTTTAGGCCAATTATATTATTCCAGTCGACCAAATTCTTAGCTATTTCACTAGTATTACTTCTATTCTATCGATTGAGCACAAGAAATCGCCCAGTCAACGGTTTCAACTACAAAATAAAGTGGTTGGAAATTAGTAATTTAGCCAATTTAACTCAAAGTTCAAAATATTTCAATTTCAAAAGAGTGCAGAATAAACAATGCAGGCATTCCTGGCACTAAACTAACATTTCCTCTGTTCATTAGTTACGTTTTCAGTCTTTACAAATGAATTCCATTTTGATTTTTTATTTACATAATGAATTTTTATTCAAACCAAAAAATGGAAGATATACTGTTATGAAATATTGTAATAATTGTACAAATAATATCACCACATTTGTGAATGTATATTAGACCCACCAGCTGGTGCGTATTAGACGTGTGAGGTCATTTGTTTACTCTTGAACATAGGCAAAAATTTAACATTTCCACTATTTTGAGCTCAGTTTCAAGCCATTTGCAGTACTAAAACCAATCGAAATCATCTCTATATCTGTAATATATCTTCCATTCTATCAAATGAGACCAAGAAATCGCAAATACATCTATACAAAGTATACAAAAAAACACTGCAAAGTCGCTCTTTTAATCGAAAATTGCGGTTTCAGTTTTTTTTCTCTCATTATGCACTGTGTGCTGCAGGATTTGTTTTATGTGGTGCACACTTACCACATAGATGTATTCTCTGCTGAGCTTGACGGGGGGGAAAACGGTTTTGGACCCTGAAAGGGTTAATTCTCAATTTGTTGGTATAAATTTGATAGAATGGAAGATATATTATAGAAATAGTGATGATTCTGATTGGTTTGAGGATTGGAAGTAGCTTGAAATTGAGCTCAAAGTAGCAGAAATATTCAATTTTTGTCTATATTTCAGAAGACACTAATTTACGCCCAAACATCTTCATGTCCAACGGCTGGTCTAAAACGGGCCAACTTCGGGGTTTAAAACGGGGTTTTCCCAAAAAGTGGGGGTTTTATCCCCAAATTGCTGGTCTAATATATGTTCACTTGTGCGCTAATCATTTTTTCAAATTATTACATTAATGCTTTTTGCATAAC